>JAAGVU020000008.1:1025752-1040508 GCA_011763525.2 Mormyrus iriodes | reverse complement strand
AAAGTCTCAGAATATTTCAACCACCTTGTTGAATTTTTGCTTCAAAGATTTGGCAGTTCTGAAGGCAAAAGGGGGTCTGACCTGGTACCAGCAGGGTGTCCCTAATAGTGGCCAGTAAGTGTATACTCATAAATGCCATCCAATGTTTTTGGTATCTGTCTGCAGAAACTGGAAAAATAACGAGCTTAACATAAAATTGCAGGGCTCATCCATTTGCCTGACAGTATGTTATGGTAGCTAAATATTTATTAAATATTTTACTTGTTCTTTCTGTGTTCTTTAATAGTGTGGACACTGCTGATTTCATTGACACAAAGCAGCATTTCAGATATTAACTGCGGCTTTGTTTATCGGCCTTGGGTGGGAAATAGCCTTTAATCACAATTTGACAAATTTGTATGAATGTGGAACGGTTCGTTTGAAAGGTCACGCATGTCTGATAATGGTTCTTATCCGACTGAGCATACAGGCATCGCTTGGTGTTGTTGAGGATTAAAAAAAAACTGTAAGACCTGTTTTTTGAAATTATGGAAATCGATGTTAAATATACATGGATTTATTTGTGATGGTGGTATCGTCTATTGGACCTAGGATCTACCATTTCTGAAATTACAATATTGAACCGTTTTCAAAACGCATGTTCCCAAGATAACAATGTGTCCCTTCAAACGTGTAAAATGCAGTTAACAAATCCTGAAGTAAAATGCTTCTAGGGCACATTAGACCCAAAACATATTGTTGATCAAGTAACTAAAACAGAGAATATTGCTGGAAAAAGTGCGTAGCCATCAGTGTGAGTGGCTCTTAATTCCTCCTCAGTGAATCTGGTTTTGTATATTGTTTTGCCCATTGATTTCTGGCTGTGTTCCGTTATACATCTCGCTTACTGTCCCTGGCATTTATAAATAACCCGTCTGATCGGTTTCCTCTTATGGCTGCACTGGATTCCCCTTTGAAGGTTAGATGAACTTTCTTTTGTTCTGCGTTGAGTGTTTCGGGTCTGTCAGCAAATGCCCCTTTCTTCATCGACGGGGGCGGCGCTCTTTGAAGAAGGCCTCCGTTTACTGCTCCTCTATTGTTCATTGTGTAACTTTGCACATGATTGAACTTTTCTGTTGCTGGAACAGGCTGCTTGTCTGCTTGCGTTTTTTTCTTCTTCACTTCATCCTGTACTTTTTTTTTCCTCTTGATTTCTGCAAGTTGCAGCCTGATGAAAGGCAGTCTCTCACCTTCCCCTAGGCTGCCTTCCAGTCTTTACACGGGCTGAATAGCAGCCAGTGTGCTAGTAATTCCCTCCGAGTAATTCCCTCTCCCTCGTGTGGACTTCCAGCAGCGTGTCTGTGGCTTAGTGACTAGTGCCTGACCCGGCTCGCTACCAGACCGTCGTCGCACGGCCCAAACTCTTCACATCTGAAATATCTCAGAAAAGGCTCTGCGAGGGAGCTCCCTTAGCAATCTGCACCTCTAGACACAACCGGCCAGGGTGATGTCATCTGAACTTCGGGACACCTAAGCCAACACTGCTCACAAGCTCCACGGAGGAATCAAGGGCGTAGGGAGGCAGAAGAAAAGTAATCTTCCATTAACTCAGTTTAACTGGAGTTGTAACATGCACCGGCTGCCAGAGCCTCGTTTCTCGTTCTGGGGGCTGGGGGTGAGATTCCTTTCCCCTTATGCCTGTCCTCAGCTTCAGAGCTGCTGTGTTCCCCCTCCCCTTTTGTGACTGTCTTCTTCCACTGAAATATGATCTGGGTGGGTATTGATTCTCCGTAGCCCCCCAGGATGAAAGCTGATAGGCCTATTTGATGCTTTCCAGACTTCTGTGAAAGTGAGGTCTCGCTCCGAAACGGCAATGGGACCCGAGCATGCTCTCCTCTGGCCTCGGGGCCGCCTTCTCCAAACCGGGCTCTCCCGCCTCCTGCTCCCCAGGTCATAAATTAACCGGTTTAGCGCAATCTGGTCCATCACATGAGGTTCTTGACCGTTTTATTGCTTTGGCCCCACTTTTGCTTTTAGCCTGACCGGCTCTGTGTAAGTTCCGTTTTGTTGATGGCTAGCGAGGCAGCCCAGTGCCAGAATACACAGGCTGATGTCTGAATGTTGGAAGATTGACATTTTTGGAAACGTTGCAAAAGCTATACTTGTTTGAAGAAGTGACTTAATACTTTCCCATTCCCTAAGCGTCTCCCCCCTTCACTGGCAGACACTCTGGATTGACTTTATTTAGTTTTTATTGGACTTAACAGTTACTCTTGCAGCTGTGATTGATGGGAAATATGGTTGCCTTTGAATTTAGCATCAATAAATCTAAATACATTCTTTAGAAATCAAGGGAACAAAGGGTAAGTGGTCCAATGTGACATTCCTGACATAATCCCTTTGCACTCCTAATTGAAGCTGTGAGCTCCATTCTGTAATCCCAGCTGTAGTAAACAGCACATTAACAGAGCTGTAATTCGTGCAAATTGCATGCCAGCAGTCTGGCTGGGGGAACAGGACAACCGAATGGTCTTCACCAAAAACCTGTGGTGACCTTTAAAAAAAAAAAAAATACTCTCGGTTTTTAGCAGGAGTGCTGAGATTACTCATCGGGTTGTGGAAATCCTAGTGCCATCCCAGAATGTTGCATGGGTCTTAGGCAGATGGCCTATTGGACAGAATTCCTCATGCAGGGCAGCTTTTGTGCTGGATTCCATGGAAATGCTTTGTGAGCACTTGTGTGACACAGGAGGCTGCCATTCTGCCGCTGTGGATTCCGAGGCTTTCGGGAACCAGGCTGAGCCATGCGAGGCTGGAGCTGGAGGCTGCTGTGGAATCCCAGACTTTAGGGAACCGGGCCGGGCCATGCGAGGCTGAAGCCTGAGGCTGCTGTGGAATCCCAGGCTTTAGGGAACCAGGCCGGGCCATGCAAGGCTGGAGCCGGAGGCCGCTATGGATTCTGAGGCTTTCGGGAACCAGGCTGAGCCATGCGAGGCTGGAGCTGGAGGCTGCTTTGGAATCCCAGACTTTAGGGAACCAGGCTGGGCCATGCGAGGCTGAAGCCTGAGGCTGCTGTGGAATCCCAGACTTTAGGGAACCGGGCCGGGCCATGCGAGGCTGGAGCTGGAGGCTGCTGTGGAATCCCAGACTTTAGGGAACCGGGCCGGGCCATGCGAGGCTGAAGCCTGAGGCTGCTGTGGAATCCCAGGCTTTAGGGAACCAGGCCGGGCCATGCGAGGCTGGAGCCAGAGGCCGCTGTGGATTCCGAGGCTTTCGGGAACCGGGCTGAGCCGTGTGAGGCTGGAGCTGGAGGCCGCTGTGGATTCCGAGGCTTTCGGGAACCGGGCTGAGCCGTGTGAGGCTGGAGCTGGAGGCCGCTGTGGATTCCGAGGCTTTCGGGAACCGGGCTGGGCCATGCGAGGCTGGAGCTGGGGGCCTCTGGCCTGGCACTGAGTGACACCTCATAATTTATTTATTGGTTTTGTTGGTTCTTCCCCCGCCCCCCTTTCATCTGACACTGGGGTTGGTTTGGATCATGCTGGCCTGCCAGCCAGGCCTTTTTACTTGTCTGAATTTGACAGAGTTGACACTGAAAGCTTGGAAACTGTCACTCTGCAGCTGAACTTGTCAGTGTTGTACATGAAATTCCCAATTTGCGAAGCTCACTTGGAGAATTGCTCTCAGCCTCGTAATGTTTTTTTCTCCTAAACACTCACAGAGAAACCCTCAGCGCTGGCTGCACTTATTATTTTTTGTCCCACATCGTTAGACGCCTACAGGAAGTATCCCCCAAATCCCTGGGCTGTTGAACGAGCCAGCTGCTGCTTCTGTGATTAAATGCCATCTTGCCTCCTTTTGGGGTGGGGGGCGGGGGTGCTCTTGCTTCAGGTGCAACACTAACCAACAGCTGAGCGTATCTGCCCCCCCTCCCCCACCATTCCCCCTCATACTGCCTCTTCATAGCATTTGTTTTGAAAATGAATGGGTGTAGGGGGCGTTGGGGATACATATGTAAATGTGTTACCTTTCAGTTTTCTGTGGCTAGCCAGGAGCACTGGCGTAAAGCTTCAGTGGTGAAGGCATGTTAATGTGAGCTGTACTACCCATTTATATGTGGACCACAAGCAATGTGTCAATGTGGGATGTAAACACGCAACTTAGACTACCTAAAGACCAGATCAAACTGCTGTTTGTAGATCACAGTAAAACCAGGAGCCTTTCAGGTGTCTGCTGCTGCGTGTTTGTTTCAGTGTCGTCTGTCACACGAGGGCAGGTGGAACAAAACGCCCCACCCCCAGCCCACAGTGGTGCGAGGGCTTAGCCGATACCATCTGTAGATTCCCTTTAATTCGATGCTTCCTTGTTGATTACTCTGTTGCTGTTTTCTATGGCATGCCATCTGCTTCATTAGCCCCTCGTTGTGTCTCAGGGTAAGCGCAGCGGCAGTGAGTCACAGGCTCCCAGGTTGACGGATTCATGTTTACAGCGGATGCAAATCACAGCCCTCCCTTTAAATAGGACTGTTGGTATGGCAAATGGTGGATTTGCATCTTCATCCATCCATCCATCCATCCATCCATCTAATATAGTTTTCTTTCCTTTCCACACTAGAGAATTTTTTAATTATAATTTGTTTTAATAATGAGGAGCCTAACCCTTCCTTATGTTTACTGTGGTAAGAATCAGCACTAAGTAATGACAGTGTTTCAGGATTCACAGCACAAGTCTTCTTTAATCCACCTCTCAGCAAGCACAGCTCTGAGCCAGTCCTTTCCTGCAGCCCCCAGGAAGATCTGTGCTCCATCTACACTGCTTTACCTTTCTTCAGCGCCTGGGCCTCAAGCTGCACTTGGGGAATGTACCCAGCGTTTTGGTGCAGATATCAAGCTGAACATAGGAATTGACAAAAGATGGCTAATGGGCCTACTCTCGATCCTGGGCCTGAAAAACTTGTGATTCACGTGACATTTTAAGTGCCTGGGGCGGCATGGTAGTGCAGTGGTTAGCACTGTTGCTTCACACCTCTGGGATCGGGGTTCAAGTCTCCGCTAGAGTTCCATGTGTGTGCTTTTTGCATGTTCTCCCCGTGGCGTCGTGGGGTTTCCTCCAGGTACTCTGGTTCCCCCCACAGTCCAAAAATATGCTGAGGCTGATTGGAGTTACCTAATTGCCCGGGTATGCATTTGTGTGTGCTGTGCGATGGGTTGGTGCCCCATCCTGGGTTGTTCCCTGCCTTGCGCCCACAGGCTCCGGGATAGGCTGCATACCACCACAACCATGAATGGGATAAGCGGTTACAAAAAATGGATGGATGGATGGATGGATTTTTAAGTACCCCCAGGACTAACTGAAATGTGACTGTGTGATACTGGTCCAAACAAAGGGTCTGTTCTTTCAAAATGCATTTAATAAGGCTTCCTTGAGACGTGTGAAATCATACATTTTTGCTGGACGAAATGGAAATTTCCTTTTACTGTGGTCTGGTTCTCTGTATCTTTTGTACCTTCTTGGCAAGCTGCTTCTATTGCTGAGTGTTCCAATAAATCTTGTAATTCTTTAAAATAAGAATTTTAATTACATGGGTATGTTACAAGAAATAGGGTGGCAGTCGAGGAATTATGTTAAGGAGTAATAGAGCAGTGTCCTTCCTAATAGCTTCCTACCGAAATGATGGTCTTAGAAATTGGGCTTTCTCAATTGATGATGATAATGTGTTCATTTTTTAATCTGGCATACAATATAAATGTTTATGCTTTGTCACTTAAATACGGCAGTGCACAGAACCTATAGCTGAAGGCTTGCCCATTGTTATGTAGGTTATATTGTGGAATAATCGCTAATCATATTTGTAACGGCATTCTGATTTAGCCTCATGGATGAAATGCAGCTGTTAGGATATCTTAGAACACATTAGTGTTATGCTTAGATTTACCCTAAGAAACTGTGTTTTTTTTTTTTCTTAATGTGTTGGGTGGTGTTTGTTCAGAATGACTATGCAGTCATTGAGACTTGTTGGTATAAGTGCTTTACACAAGATTAAAAGCACTGATGTCGCTAGGTTTATGGGCAATAATTACACCCTTATAACTGCAGTCTTGTGCCCCCTTCAGCGTAGTGCGGTGCAGTGTAGTCCGTGTTATTGACTCGTGTTCTTTGGCCCGCTTTCAGTCTCCCCAAGTGGGAGTTCTGTGGATCTGTCCCAGCATACAGTCGCCTCTGTGCTGCCGATAGCCATGGCGCTAATTTGGCCAGGCGGCCCGGCGAGAGAACAGCCCTCTTGTGTTTCCCCCGTGAGATCTACTGAACGATCAGCGTGATGTGAAACAGCACAGCAGCGTCAATAGAAATCAATCTGGCAAAGAATGATCGCCCCTACTGTAGTCTGCAGATTAAATGTACCATTAATTTTGTGAATGCTTTTTTCCCCTCATCCTGTTGCATCTGTGGCAGTGAAAAGGAGAGGCTGCGACCGCCTAAACACGTAAGATAGGAGGCAGAATAAGCAGCCAAGCCACTCTGCTTCATCTCGATTAGATAATGATTATAAAGATCAGATAACATTTCACTTAAAGCTAGCAGAGAGCTGCCTGATGTAGAAGAGGCTGCTGGTAATACTGTATATATCTGCCATCATGTTTGTGTGCTGGTTTTTCTGACTGTGCTTATAATGCCTTAGGAAGCGTGTAAGCATGTCCTAGCAGTGCTCTTAAAAAGCACACGCATCAAATGTAGCCAGATTCACCTGCTAGTCCATAATATTCATACTCTTGGTTGGTCTAGTTCTGGTGATACTGTTTTTTTTTTTATATGCTTTATGCAAATACCTAGTTAGTTTACCCTTAGCAGGATGGAATGTTCAGGGCTGCTGGGAGAGGGAAGATCAGCCTGAAGCCTCATTCGTCTACATGCATATGAACTCCAATCGAGTTTCTCCAACGGCTGACATCGCTCTTGTAGCCTCTGCGGGGAATGGCGACGTGCGGCCAGTGCTCCCTTTGTCCAGCGTGGGTCTCTGTCCGCTGGCGGTTTGGGATCAATTGGCGGGTGACTTAATGGGTACGGCAGGCACCACACTGGGAGGCTTCTGTTCTCCGCCTTGCCGTGGAGCCTCGCTTCCTTTGTCTGCGTCCGTCGGAGCAAACGAACTGACCGGCTTCCAGGCTGCTATGGTGTCTTTAGAGGGTCCGCGTGATGGCTGTTGGGAATATTATGTTTATGAATTAACTATATGATTTTATCCCATCTCTGCTCTGTATGTACATACTGGCCCTCAATTTCAGCCAGACCGTCCATCTAAATATCAAACATCTACATTCAAATGACCATTCAGCCAGGTCTTTGCTCAAGCTTTGAGCATGTGGTGGGGGGGGGGGGTTGGCTTTCAATTATTATTTTTTTTTACTAAATGACTAGCAAATAAAATTCTCAGGGTGGGAGGGGGCCCAGTCACGCTGTTAGGCCACAATGTCTGTGCAGCAAATCTGCTGCTATGATTAGTTTGGCTGTTTTTTGGTTTTTGTTTGATTTTTATTTTTTATTTATTTTTTTGTTTAAAGCTCTTCAGTTTACAATTTTTGTATCGGAAGTGCATCTCATCGCACTGGCCCTCGCCCCTGTGGCACTGGCACTCGCCGCCCTGTTCAGTTCTCCTGTCTCCTCCTGATTTGGTCAGATGTAAAACCTCTGCTGAATGGGTTTGTAATATAAATATGGCAAACTGAATGGGATGAATGCATAAATTACAAACTATCAAATTAACCCTATTATTCAATAGTCATTAGAGCATAATTAGCGCAGCAGTCAGTTTTAAAACCATTGGGACCAAATGCTCGTACCGGGTCGTACTCGGCTCCCGCGTACCGGGTCGTTCCGGCGAGGAGTCCCCACCCCGTCCCACATGTCAAAACACTTTGGGCAGAAGCACATTTTTATATATCATTGCTCTGTTATCTCTATTAGGCAAATGTTCCGCCCAGTCAAGACTTTGCAACATGTTTTTACTAAGGTTAATAAGAGGCACTTCGAGATTTACCAGAAGCCAATGTAAAGCACCCTATTTGGGATTGTATGACTGGTAGTCAATCTGGTTATTTCTCTCTGTATAAGTTTTTATTTTCTCGGTTTTTCATTTGCTTTTAATTATACTTTTATATGTATCCCAGCTTTCGCGATGAATACAGCCTCAGCTACTCCCATGGCCCGAAATTACATTAACGTGATGTGTTCAACTTTGGAAATCGTTTTCCAGTCTTTCACGTGCCTTCGGTCCTGTGTTATGTTCAGCGTGCAGCTCTGCCCCGTGCCTGCCGGGAGGTGCCCCGGCGTGCAAAATCACTGGCGACGGCCACGTGCAGGCGATAGCGAGAGTGTGTACTTCTGTTACTCGGAAAAAAGCGATGTTACCGATTTCCCACTGTGATCGGGCCGCGCTTCCCCTCTAAGTGAGAACAGCACGCCGCACGGGAACAGTAATGAGTTCCTCGCCGTCGCATCAGGCCGGCCTTGCACTTTTAGTTTCACTGTACCTTCCCGTCCCCCTCCCTTTCACCCCCTCCTTGGTGTTTCATATCGGGTTGAATCGATTAATGTACCCCGCTGCCTGTTTTAATGCTCCGCTTTACTGTACCTGCTGCTCCCTGACTGAGTGAATTAGCAAATCGGAGCAGCGGAGACTCGGGCCGGCTGGATCTTGCTGGAAGGCAGAAATTGGGATGGCTCCCGTGGGCTGCCTGTGCAACAGTGCGTTCCCTTCAGCTAAACCGTAGCGCTGTTGAGGCTGAAGGACCTGCACATGCAGGGACGGCAGAACCACGTGTGATGGGTCCGCAGCTCTTACTGGCTTTTGTCAATGCTCAGGACTGTTTCTTACCGAGCGTTGATGTCATTCTTCTCTCCTCACTTCAGATGGAATCTCCAGTCTCCACGCCTGCTCCTCCCCCCCTGCATCTCCTGGCTCCCATGGCCAGCAGTGACATCGCCTCCCCCTGCGAGCAGATCATGGTGCGCACCCGCTCTGTGGCCGTCAACACGGCGGATGTTTCCCTGGCGACGGAGCCCGAGTGCCTGGGGCCCTGCGAGCCTGGGACCAGCGTCAACCTGGAGGGTATCGTGTGGCAGGAGACAGAGGACGGTGAGAATGGTGCCAGGACCTGTCTCAGGGTGCCAGGGCTCGTTTCAGAGTGGTAGGGCCTCTCCGGGGGTGGCAGGCGTAGGCAGGAGCTCGCTCCGGCCTCTTTCAGCGCTTCTGCTAGCAAAGGTGTCCCTCTATAAACTGTCCAGTAGTGAATATGGCTTTGCCAGCTGTTCTTTTGTATGGCCGCCTGTAAAACAGCAGTCCTGCGGGCCACTGGCTCTGTAAACCTTCCGAATGATGGTGGAGTTTGTGGAACTGTAGTTTGTGAAATATTACTCATGCGGTATGTAATTGTGGGGCCTCTCTCTCAATAAGCATAACAGCCAGCAAGAGAGATTGTGTCCAAAACACACAGAGAAGCAGGAAAGGTGAACAGTGACACATGCTTGATAAATGAATATCAGCGGTTCTTTATACATGTTGATGATAAATTTCACATATTCGCCAGAAGCCGATTTTAAAGCCTTATTTTAAAAATGGGGGGAAAAATACCCATGCGACACATCTTGGACCTTACTTTTGGAGGGGGGCCGTCATGGGTACTTGCTTATGTTATAAGTTGTAGGTTAATTGATGCCTTTCATGGTGGCAGGTTCAGGAATGCAGATAGAAGACTGGGAAGAGCAGAGTCCTCAGGGTAGGCGGCTGATTAAGTCGACTAGCCCTTCGGCACCTCAGAGGCTGCTTCACATTCTACTTAGTGCAGGGAAAGTAATAAACTGCTGCTGTCATTGTGGAGCCGCTCTGGAAGGAGTCCAGTTCCTCCCAGCTTCATTTTGGGCTTTGCATACCCCGGATGTTATGTAATTCTGTGCAGTTGTCTTTAAATATGCGTGTGTGTCTGTGTGCACACAGTGCATTACTATGTAATAATGGTTGAAAAATGTATCCCCTTATGCTCCCCTGTCAGTACAAAAGGTCTGAGTAACAGTCGTGCTGCTCCGTGAATCATAGGCATGCGAAAAGCTAATCTTCACAGAAGTGCATATGCAGGCAGAGCCAGCAGGGAGGGCCGATTCGCCCACATGCTGTCCACCGGAATCCTTGAAGCAACCTGGCATAAAGGCGCCGGCTCATCTGCATTCCCAGAGCGCCGTTAGTCTGAATGTTTTTCATGCTTCCCTGCTGTGGGCAGAGTTTTTTTTTTTTCCTCTCTCTCTCTCTTTCTCTGTGATTTCCCTCCGATCCGCCTCGTCCTCAGCTCCGTCTCTGCCCAGGTTCCGTGTGGGGGGCAGGGCAGCCCGAAGGCCTCGCTGGCTCGTTTCAGAAGAGCATCTTCATGATCCCTCATGTTTTCTGCGGGCACCTGGGCACTGGGTGTGCCTCCCTCATCGGGCAGGGGCTCCTACCTCAGTAACATATGTTTACTGGGGTCGTCACTGTCACTGGTGCCGCAGATCAGATGACCTGTCTGCTGCTGGAGTGGATCTCAGATCAGTATCTGTATGTGGGTGGAGAAGGACGCCGCTGGCAGGCGAATCCTCCTCAGGAAGGCGGCTGTTGCCCCCTTATTTGGCTCTTGGTGAAGTTAAGCTGTTACCCATATGGAGTGTTAAGTCTGAAGTGCGGCCGACGTCTTGCACAACTCGGGTTCGTGCTCCAACACGAGCCCTCCCCCCCCGCCACCCTGCCCCGCCACTGGCCTGTTTCCTTCATGGCTAAGCATCCAGCAGAGTATTAGTCTATTTAGTGGCGCAGAGCCAGCTTTGAGGACACTAAAGGCAATATGGCAGCCCCAGAGTTGATAAACTCTTCCTGTCACAACACTCCAGTGAGTCATTGTGGTTACTGCAGTGGGGAGGAATGTGTACAGGCTGCTCTGCAGCTGTGTGCCGCATTCAGAGCCCCACTGCCAGCTCTCTGATAAAATATGTGCAACTGTAATCATCAGCTGGATGCCTTGCCCCCCCATCATCCCGCTCCCACCTCCAGGTCCCCAGCGCCCCTTATCCTGAGTGTCATTTTAGGGTTTGTTGTGGCTGCAGTGCCCCGGAGATCCATAAAAGAGAGTCGTCTTAATACTGCTGCACTCTGCTTGATAAATGGAAAACAAACCAAGCAATCTCTGGAGAGAGAGAGAGAGAGAGGAGAGAGAGAGAGAGAGAGAGAGAGAGAGAGAGAGAGAGAGAGAGAGAGGAGGGCCTGAAAGCAGCAGTTTTCTGTTCCAGTCTGAAGAGCGATGGTGGCTGGCGATTGAATGTCTCCCACCGTAAAGCTTCATGACAGGACTCTGGATGAGTCATTTTGGAACACGGTATGGTGTTGATTGGGCCGATTTAGCATGCAGGAAGAAAAGCACCCCCCCCCCCCCATTCCCTGGACTGATCTGTCTGGAAACGGATGAACTACAGGTACAAACTAAACATTTGTGCTGCATAGCAGAACAAAGGGTCACTGTAGAGGGACAAACCAATTACTGAAAAGCCCTTAGAAGGATTTTTTAACCTCCCCTCCCCCCGTCCTAGCTGTAGTAACTGCTTGGTCTTGACATTTAATCAGATTCGAATCGTTTTCTTATACATTTTAGTACATTATGAATAAAAGTCTTGTTCATTTCCATCCTAAAGGGAACAATCTTTGCAGATGAATTTGACTACCAAATGTTGACCTTTAGCGAGCCATATTTGTACAGCGGCATGTGGATCAATGAGCTGCTTCACAGAGAGCCATGGGGGTGAACCGGCGAGGGGAGACAGAATGGGAGTTGGGGGCGGGGGGAGAGCAGACAGCTCACATCAATATCCCCCACCACAGAGCGCTGTGAGCTCCAGTCACCGGCAGGTGGAGTCAGCACTGCGGGGCATGCTGGGAAGCCGGCAGGGCTCGATGGAGGCCAGGGATGGCATATTAATGCAGCTCAGTGGCGGGATGAGGCCAGCAATCACAGGCCGCGCGTGGGCGGACATTGTGCGGCTGCTTATTTGTCTCCTGAAGACTGCTTTAGTCCACAAACACTTCAGCAGACAATTGAACTTGGATATGTGGTAGCTTGATTTGGGACTGTGCAGAAATCTTCTTGGATGGATTTTCTTACTGTGCCTCACAGCCTGGAAGCAAAGCGGGACATGTTCAGTCCCACGGCGGCGAGCTCTTCCGCGCTCAGGAAGGAGGAAAGACAGCACTTTTAAAACACTCATACAAACTGAAGCGTTTAGAAATATCTTTGAGGCGAAGGTACCTTCCTGGAGTCTTTCCACAAAGAGATGAAATGAAGTGTCTCAGAAGCCGGTGAAAAGCCCTCCGCCCCCGCCAGCAGCCCCTCCCCCCGATCCTTTGAATTTCAGGTTTGGCTCCATGGCTCACTCTCCTCCCGACAGTCTGTCAGAGGCTTCATGGAGATGTTATCCTGAGGAGAGCGCGCCCGCTCGCCGCTTGTTTGGTTTCCGTCCTTGAAGTATGTAATGAAGATGGACACTTGACCCGCCGATGTGTACGCAACCCTGCCAGTCGGAATGGTACACAAAAGGGCCTGCTAGCTACGCGGCCCCAGGTCCGGCCGCTCCCGCGGGCCCCGGAGGGCCCCCCCGCCAGCGTGGTCAGGCCTCTTTCCCAGTTCTTCTCACTCACTGTTGGGCTCGATCCAGTGGCGGGGGATGGCCGCCTTCCAGGACACACGCAGCTCACCACACTAGACAGATTTGGAATGGAAATTGAAGCTGGCCAGAGACCGACGCAAATTTTCCATTGTTGACATCTTGACTTCTCCCCCTCTCCTTTTTTTAATCTCTGCAGGAGGAAAAGAAAGGAAAGCTGCCCAGAATAGCAACAGCCATGGCGTGTTTATAATAGTTTTACGATTTTGAAATCTGAGAGCTCTCATACAGCACGTCGGAAGACCGCCCTCACCCTAATTTGTGCGGGGCTCTCGCTGCCTGACAGACGACTTCGGAGTTACACAGTGGATGAATCAGGAGGAGTAAATAGCCTGGTTTACACGCGGCACTTAAGGCAGATGGCAGAGGTGTGGCAGCTGACTAAGCGAAACGCAAAAGCCCCGCAGAGCAGTGCTGAAAACACTTTTCACTAGAGAGAAAAACAGGGGAATCTCTCTGCATGTCCCACGCTGCTCCTTCTAGGCAGGACCTCCTGGTCTTTCCCCTGATCTGTACCTTCATTCTCATTCCTGGAATGTAGCTGATAAAACGTCAGGTCTGAAGCGGAGCCATCTTGAAATGTTTATCTGAATGGAGAAGCTGAGCACACTGGAAGCCTGAAAGTGCTCTAGGTAGTAGGGCGTGAATAAGCTAAGCTAACTCGTGTAGCCACTGGAGGCTAATATAGCTTCTGATTGCTGTATTCAGCACTGTGTTCTGGCCTCAATGGATTCTCATTATTACTCATTATTACTTTTCCACAATCGGCAATAATTATCTTTTTTTTTTATCTCAGACCTTGCCAGCTTGCAGTTTAAACGCTAACTTTTATGTTTAGCGCCTTTGCTAGGTGACAGTGTTTCAGTAATGTGGAAATAGATCCCTGGCATTTGCACGTACTGACCAGCCCCAGAGTGTGACCCTGTATATAGTTCGATTGTCCCGGCCTGTTTGACGAGTAATATTTTCATTTCGGCAGATTATGTTGTGGGTTGTTTGAAAAGCCAGGAGCTGCTAGTTCTTTAAATGGATGGTTCTTGCATTCCCCCCCCCCCCCCGACAGACATTTAATATTATGCATCTCAGCATGATTAAAGTGCATCGTAAGGTCATTTATCTAAATCTGTGGCTCATCCTCTAATTGGTGGCATTATGCAGGAGACGTGCCGCTCACCTGCACTTAACCCCTCCAGCCTCAAGATGCCGATTTCGGTGCTTAATGAACCTCTGCATGAGTAATTGTTGTTTTTCACTCTCATAATACAAATTAGGGGTGATAACGGATATTCGCGGTGATAACGGATACTCGTGGCAATGATCTGAATCTCACAGGGATAGATGAGAACCCAGAGATTACATCAAAATGCATGTTTGTGTATTAAGACTGCATTCACATTTGTGAATAATGTGATTATATGTACCGGTTCCTGTTTACATGTGGCTGGTATTTGTGTTTTCTGCATGTTCTCATACGTACCTTTTTGTCTTAGTCTAGCTCAGCGCAGTGTGTTTTTCTAAAGTGTATTGAAGACAAACAGCACAGGTCTCTGAGAAGGTTAAGCACTGTGACACATTGCCTTGTGCTGCATGGATCGTCGCTTGTTTTCAGCATTTTACTTATTTCAGTGCTGGATATTTTACTGATGCGGCTCCGGGGCCTTTTCTGAGAAGCTTCCGGGTGCTAGTCTGAGTCACCTGCTGCCCCGCGAGATGTCAGCCAATAGGCTTTTCCCGTCAAATGCAGTCAGGCCCGGATCGCTATGCGCCGGCTATCGTGTTTTTCGGTGCGTTTCGGCGGCCGTAGCGAATACGAAATTCACGACAATAGAAAAAGCGGTGAGATTTTTAAAAAGCTCCCTTTCTGTGGTGAATCATTGTCTGCTACTAGAGCTTTATTATAGTTTGCAAAGACTTCCTTTGTCTGTGGGGTCATTCTGACAGTCGGTTGGTGGGGGGGGGGGGGGTCGTGGGGTCGCACCAGTCTGCCGACCGGAAGAGCGACGGGCAGGGAAGGAGTGTATCCTCCCGTGTGGATCTCGCTGGTCGCCGCA
>JAAGVU020000008.1:1009019-1025652 GCA_011763525.2 Mormyrus iriodes | reverse complement strand
CGGCAGGACGGTATGTGGGGGGGGTGCTCGGGGGCGGGGAAATAAGACTAGTTAAATCACAATGGGCAAAAGTGCAGAGGTTAATCCGTGGAGCCCTTGGCCTAGAGACTTGACCAGCCGCAGGGAGGCTGATTATGTAGACTGTGCTCTTCTAACAAAACTCCTCATGAGGAAAATTAAACTAGTGACCCGGGGAGGGGCCCGGCCCCCCCATGAGCCTGTCAGCTCTCTGGTGTCATTAGGGAGCCGTTTGATAAACGCAGGAAAGCAGCGAAACGCTGTCATGGTGGTGACTTCTGTTGCTCCAGGGGGCAGTGGGCGGGAATGGGATGTGAAATGACAAGCCGCTTCAGGTTGGGGGGGGGGCGGTTTCACCACAACCCCCCCCCCCCCCCCACTCTGATCGATGGCTCCTCTGTCAGGCACGTCAGTCTGACTCAGACAAACCAGGGTGGCTCTGATGGGTTTAGCAGGAGGTGGTGGGGAGGGGTGGGGTCATGGGGTCCCACCAGTCTGCTCCTCCTCTGACCTCAGCCTTCTAAGGGGGGGACTGGTTTTTCAATAGCTACGTCTGGTGATTCAAATCAGTCCTCAAGTGCTCCACAGAAACCACAGTTTTCACTCTTTTGCTCCCCCTATTTTGGTTCCTTCTCAGTGTTAACTCCACCCCCCCACACACACAATCACAGCAAAAAAGTCTGAAAATCAGTTTCTTAGCGTTTATTTATCTGCAGATGATGGTGAAGTCACAGCATGGCTGAGCTGCTCTTTGGAGGGACCTTTATTGCTGCAGTGAGCCTTGTCTGTGCTGCGTGTTTACTGCTGTTGGTGTCACGTTTGGAGATGTAGGCTCAGGGGGGGAGCGGGGGGAGGCTATGCAGAGCAGCAGGGCACAGATCCAGACAAGCAGGCGGAACAGCAATGGGAGCACTAATGTTTAAAACACTGTCTGTGTAGGAAATTTAAATATCACCCACCAGCAAGTCTGCACTGTTATACTGTGGAGAAAGGAGAGTTGCCATTTAACTCCAGTATTTTGTGTTTGCCCCCTTTCAGGGGAAATCTTGATCCCCCCATCCTCTTTCATTAAGGATGGAGATGAATAATTAGGTCTCAGTCACCTTCTGTCTGTGGTCTACAAATAATTATCTCATAGCGTTACCGCGTCCATTTAATTATATTCTAGAGGCTCATCTGGATTTCTGGCACACCCAAATATTTTGATTTGCTGACGGTTGCCGTCTTAATTAGAAGTACAACAATGCAGTTGGCACATACTCATTTCCTGTGATTAGTTTTATATCCTTGCCTGGACTTGCTTCCAAGTCTTAATCGATTTGGTTGTGAAGTTTTTTGCCAACCTTCAATCTGCACATCATCTTTTGAGGTGACATTACGGATGTCTTACAGCAGATGTGCTGGGGAATTCACGTAGGGGCTAAAAATAACTCCCGTTTAACCTGATACCAATAAACTGACAAATTGTTTTCTTTTTTTGTTTTTTTTTGAGCATGTGCGCTTAGGGTAACCGCCACGGTCTCGGAGGCAGTTTAAAAATGCCCATGTGAGTTGCTGTTCTTCTGCTTCCCCATCTTGAGGAATGCGAGACTGGGTTGAAACCCCCCCACCCACCCTACCAAAAAAATAAAGGAATTAAACCAGTGACCTAATCGCTCCTGGCTCATGGACAATTAAGATCTCTGCTGGGAAATTTGCATCTGATACAGGACGCCTTTCAGACATGGAAAGCCACGTAAGATGGACTTTGTCTGTCAGCTTGAGAGTGAGTGTGGGAGCCCCCTGCTGGATAGCCATGCCAATGCCAGTTCTGTAAACAGATGTAAATGAGTTGATTTACTTCCATTGTCTTGTTTCACCAGAAGCTTGTTCTGTGCCTCCCCCCACCCGCCTACACCCAGCCCTTCCCCCTTTTCCATATTAATCTCTGTCATGTGACTGAACCTGAAAAACCTGCAGGGCGATGTGCCTCACTCTGCCTCACTCTGCCACGCCCTGCCTCACCCTGCCTCAACGTGAGCAGTTTGCTGTACCTCAGGGCCCTGGGGGCCTGCACTCTGTGTGTAGTTTGGTCTGTGTTGCATTTCAGTGCAGGGCCGACAGAGGGTTGGTAGGTGGGGGAGGGGCAAACCGCCCCCATATATAAAGCAGTCCATGTGTCCGGGAGTCACAGGCTGGTGTTTCGCCAAATCTGCTCCCCCCCCCCCCCCGCAAAACCGGCTGCAGTGCAAACTGGAAGATGAACAGGTTTAGTGGTGTAGGAGAGTGACAGGGTGGGGTGTTGGGGGGAGAGAGAGAGAAATGGGAAGGAAAGTGGCCAGGGAGGGATGGGGGAAGAAGGGAATTAGACCGCAAAGTGCCAGCCTGCATTCCTGTTCCATTAGACACATTGGCTCTCTGCAGACTGCAGCGCTGAGCTGCCTCAGAGCGGGAGGAGATGCAGCCGCTGGAGGTACAGCTGTAAGGAAGCACCCCCCCCCCCCATGGCTGTCTGTGCTCTAGCTTAGTGCATTTACAGACAGTTATGAATACCTGAGGAAACAGTGATACGTGACGGGGACAGCTGCTTTTTCCGGGACCTTGTTTGAGTTGGGTGGGGGTTCCCGATCTTTAAATTGTACCCAAGGTGCCAAAACCACGTTTTCTGGCCCAGCTGTTTGAGGTCTCTCAACATCCGTATGATAAACTGGCTATTTCTGCATGCTAGCCATCTGAGCACAGAACATGCTCAGTCTGCCCTGCTGCTAGATTTGCTCACAGTGTGTTCCTGGCATGGTGATGGCTGCCACCTAGTGTTAAAGAGCCCAAGTTTAAAGAGCAGGGAGAAAGCCAGTGTTGTCTCCATCTTCTGGAATCCATGTTCAGCAGTGTTCAAAGACCTGCCCCTCACTGGATGTGACATGTGTGAGGAGTTTCTAATCCTGTGATGGTGCAGGCCACCACAGAGTCCTAATGACTGGTAACTGTTGCAAGTTCCCACATGGTCATGTGGACAACAGGAGGTACTGGTTGCATGTCTGAGCTCTGATGTGTAATCATGAGCACTTCAAGAAGAGATGGGGTGGCCGCTTTGGGGGTTAAGCAGTAGAACAATCTGTTGCCGTTTGTAATATTTCAGTCTGTTTGCTTAAAGGTGAGCAGTCAGGCCAGCAATGGGGGACCAGTGGCTCTGGGCGGCATTGCATTCACATCATCTTTGTTTCAGGAATGCTGGTGGTGAACGTCACCTGGAGAAACAAAACGTACGTTGGTACCTTGCTGGACTGTACCCGACATGACTGGGCACCACCACGGTAAGTCTGAGGCTTTGGGCAGGGGGGCTTTTAATTGTCATTGCTTATAAAATAGATGTGTGTCATGTCCAAAAGCGTGCCCCCCTGACAGAGCTTGGCATCAGACTGCAGCAGACTGATTTTTTGCAGCCGAGTCCGGCAGTGACTCACTTTACACAGAGAGCAGCATCTCAC
This sequence comes from Mormyrus iriodes, assembly GCA_011763525.2. Classification (NCBI taxonomy): domain Eukaryota; kingdom Metazoa; phylum Chordata; class Actinopteri; order Osteoglossiformes; family Mormyridae; genus Mormyrus; species Mormyrus iriodes. Next base: position 1,022,167 of record JAAGVU020000008.1, on the reverse strand, counting down.
CCTCAGACGTCTGTCTGCCCACATTCACCACTGTCCGCTCTAGAAGCCCACTTGCCACTTAGTGGGTGAAGTAGGCTCTCTTGGTGTCTGTTATTTATTACTTTTTCTTTAGGGGGGGTTGATTGAGTAGGCCGTCACACTCTCCGTCCCAGGAGAGCAGATTTTTCTGACAAGCACGAAAGCTGAGCCGTCCAGTTACCGCGGTAATGCTTGTTACCAGCATGCTCTCTTATAGGACAGTGCATACCGGGGCAGTCTTGTCAGTATGTTATTCTCTTCTTACACTTTATTACCTTGTTAATTAATTTCCGTTCATAGTATTTAAAATTTTCATTAGGTGTTGTGTACTTGAGTGGCCTAAGTATGAAAGAGCCTAATAGTGTACATGAAACATGAAGCAGTCCTGCTGTATTGGAATAAATGTGCTTTTAATAGCTATTTTGACACAGCCACCTGTCTAAATTGGATTATTTCCTGGGGAACGTTACAGCAGGAGGCCATTTCACCCCAATTACTATCGTTTTTCTGACTGATCTCTGCTGACGGCTGCTGTCACTGACATCTGCAGTGATTTGCCTGCCTACGTTTTCCTTTGCTCGCATTCTGTGTTTTTGGAAAATTGGGGGGGGGCACTCCACTGATCAAAGCCTTATTCTCCCGGGTTTGATGTAACTTTTTGTGGTGTGCGTTTCCCCAAAACTCAAGTGTCAAGACTGAGAATGGCAGATGGATCGGAACCAGCTCCACATCTGCTTTGTGTTTAAGAACTTCATGCCATCAGAACCCCTTGTTGGACTGAGTCTCAGTTGGTGAATCAGAGAAAAGCTATTGCTCACCTAAGTCGTTATTTAAGTCGACTATACACAACTTGATGCATTATAGCCAGATTGCAGTACAACGAGTGAAATGTGGAGAAATGCCATTTTACATAACTGAGGAGTGCTTCGGAATATTTTCAAAAGACTGCCGGCAATTACAGCTTTTTTTTTTTTCTCTGGTTGTTCTCAGGTTCTGCGAGTCTCCCACCAGTGACTTAGAGATGAGGAATGGACGTGGTCGGGGGAAGAGGATGAGGCCAAACAGCAACACCCCTGTCAATGAGAACAGCAACTCCTCAGACAACAAGGGCAGCAGCAACAGCAAGACGCGCGCCGGCTCCAGCAGCAAGGGCCGGCGTGGCAGCCAGAACTCCTCAGAGCGACGTACCCCGCCCAACAGCAACACGGAAGACGTCAAGGCCAGTCCCTCCTCAGCCAGCAAGCGCAAGAACAAGCCTGCATCTGACATGGAGCCCAACTCCAGCTCCGAGGACACCAAGGGTAGCAAACGGATGCGCACCAACTCCAGCAGTGGCACGGGTCCCTCTGTCATGCCTATCCCTGCTATCAAGACGGAAGCACTGCCCCCTCCTCTGGACCGCAGCTGCTCGTCTCCAGTCCTCATTGACTGCCCACACCCCAACTGCAACAAGAAGTACAAGCACATCAACGGCCTGAAGTACCACCAGGCGCGCGCCCACAACGACGACGACGTCAGGTTAGACCTGGATGGTGACAGCGAATACGGAGAAGACTCCACGCTGCACCCAGAGCCGGGCAACTGTAATGGGGCCTCCATCTCCCAAAAGGGTTGCCTTTCTCCAGCGCGATCCGTGACCCCCAAAGGCAGAGGCTTTGATACGCAAAGCCCCTCTCCGTCCTCTGGGAAGTTTAGCACCAAGCCATCTAGCAAGAAGAAAGTGTGTGACGCTGATCCAGATGCTGTGGGCACACCCATGGATGGATGTGAAGATGGGCCTTGTCTCACTGACGAGGCCAGCAATGATGGTATGGATGAGAAGAAAGACAAGTGTAAAAAGCCCAGCAGCAGTGCCAAGTCTGACAAATTGTCACAGAAAGGCTTGAAATCCACCCGACCTATAGCTCCAGCTATTCCTCCTCAGCCACTGTACGCTTTTCAGACAGCTGCCTTTCCTGTCGGAAGCCCAGGCTCTTCTCCTGGCATGACCACTGTGGTGCAGGCAATTCCTAAGAGCCCCCAGCTGAAGGCCATCCAGCCTAAGCCAACAGTGATGGGAGACCCCTTGACTGTGAACCCTGCCCTCAGCAGCTCCAAGGACAAGAAGAAAAAGGATAAGAAGAGGAAAGAGGTGAGTAAGGAAGGGGACAGTCCAAAGCCTCCGGGGAAAGGGGGGAAGCTTGAAGAGGGCAAGAGCCCGTACTCCGAGACCTCTGACCCTGCGGCTAAAAATGACGGACTCCTGAATGGCTCCACGGATCCCCATCAGAGCCGTCTGGCTAGCATCAAAGCTGAAGCGGACAAGATCTACAGCTTCTCTGACAATGCCCCTAGTCCATCCATTGGTGTTGGCAGCAGGATAGACAGTGGAGGAATGGTACAGCCCCTCACACCTCTCCATGTAGTCACTCAGAATGGAGCAGACAACTCCTCGGTAAAAACCAACAGCCCAGCCTATTCTGATATCTCTGATGCTGGAGAGGACGGTGAGGGCAAGGTTGATGGCATGAAGGCCAAGGCCGAAGACCAGGCAATCAGAGAAGGGGCCAAGAAGGCTCTCTTTCCTTCCCAAGCTCCCAGCAAAGAGTCTCCCTACTACACCAGCTATGAGACCTACTGTTCCCCAAGCTATGCTAACTCTAGCCCAGGTGGTTCCACCCAGGCTACAGCTGAGGGGCAGTCTGTGAAGGCGAAGAAAGAGGAGGAGCAAGAGCAGGGAGAGGATAAGGGAAAAGGAGAGCCTTCAGAAGAGCGTAAGCCAGAGTTCACTGCCTCAAGTCAGCATCAGCAGCAGCCGCAACCACAGCCCTCCGTCATCCAGCCGCGCTCCAACATGTACATGCAGCCTCTCTACTATAACCAGTATGCCTATGTTCCCCCTTACTACCACCCAGACCAAGCATATCACAACCATTTGATGAGCACCAACCCAGCATACAGGCAGCAATTTGAGGAACGGCAGAGGCAGGCAGCCGATCAGCACCGTGTGGTTGAGAAGAAGTCTGACTCCACCCTAAAGGAGAGAGAGTCCTCCATGAAGGATGAGTGGAAGCAGAAGGCCTCCATCCCTCCAACCCTCTCCAAGGCTCCAAGTGTATCTGACCTGGGCAAGTCGCTGCCCTCCAGTAAGCAGAAGGACACTTCCTCAGAACCTACCAAGTCAGTCATTATCCCCAAAGGGGAGGATGGGAAGCTCCAGGGTCAGCAGGCCGAGGGGCTGAAGGTGAAGCTGGGCGAAGGGGGACACCATGGCAAGGAGGAGACTAAAGCAAGTCTGGAGTCGAGTCGCCAGTCAGGCATGGAAGCCATGTGGTACAGGCAGGTAAGGCGTTTCATTGGTGATGTAGTCTTTGCCGTATGCTGAATGGTAGGGCTGTCTTTCTCGCTTATCTGTTTAGTTGTAGTGCTTTACTGGTTTGTTTGAGGAATTGGCGAGTATACAGAAGGGGAAAGTGTGTCATGTTGTGGTTAGGCTGTTTATGAAAGATACTGTCAGTACCAAAATCCTGCTTGGTAACCCTTCAGGAGCAGGACTCCAGACTGTGGCCTTATCTGTACCCCAACAAATACCCGGAGGCCTCCAAGCAGCAGGAGGAGGAGCAGCGCTGGAAGGAGGAACGTGAGAGGAAGGGAAAGGAGGAGAGGTCACGGCCCAAGGAGAGTGCAGCCAAAGACGACAAAGAGAGTGCTGACCCCCGGAGTGCCGTGGCGTCCTCAGAGGAACACAGGGGGATGGGCAAAGATCCCCGAGCAGCTGCCCACATGCAGTTCTCCTCTCCGCTGGCCCAGCACCAGTCGTACATGCCCTACATGCACGGCTACCCCTACAGCCAGGGCTATGACCCCAATCACCCTGGCTACCGTGGGATGCCCTCTGTTATGATGCAGAACTACCCAGGTAAGTGTGGACAAGGAGAAACGCCTTTACAAACGCTGTGTTACCACCCTTGTTTAAAAAAAACAAAAACATAATAACTTGTTAGTATATAACATGGACCCCCTTTGTCTCACCCAGGCTCCTACCTGTCAGCCGGCTACTCATTCTCTCCGTACGGTGGTAAGATGGCCAGCAGTGAGGAGGGGGAGAAGGCTCGCGCCAGCCCGACTGTTAGCAACAAGTCTGCCTCCGAGTCCAAGGCCCTCGAGATCCTGCACCAGCATGCCAGCCAGTATAAGAGCAAATCTCCCACCGTTAGCGACAAGCCGTCCCATGAGCGGGAACGGCCGGGGGCCGACCGAGACATGGACAGGCCCCGCTCCTCACCCTCGCAGCGCATCATGCCGCCCCACCACCACCTGGCCTACCCCCTTCTCTCGAGCCAGTACGACCTGTCCTATGCCACCGGTGAGCTGCCGCTGGCTGTGTCCTGCAGGCCGTGAATAACATGCAGTTTATCCATGTTTGTTTTGTGCTACAGAATTATAATGACAAATCGCGTGGCCTCCCTGAGTTCCCAGCGGCAGAGGGCGCCGCTGAGCCCAGTTAGCGTACGAAACAGACGTGTGTAACTGCTGGATTTCCTGCCTTTTAGGCTTTTGTCTCTCCCATCCCGTCTGCACGCAGTTGATTGATTTGTTTTTATTAGTGGACTGCAGCATGGACACTTTTTGGATAAACCTTTCGGAACGCGCTTAATGCTTTTTGACGTCTTCCTCGCAGGTCTGTCATCATCAGCGATTGTTGCCAGTCCGCAAGCTTCAGCTCCTTCCCTGTACCCCCCAGCGAGGAGGTGAGACCGGTAAGGCCCTTCGTCTGGTGGCTGCGGTCTCACCTCTGTTTATGAAACAGGCATACTGCTGTGTTAGGCCTTTCACTGTTGTATTAGGCCTTTCAATGCTGTTAGGCCTTTTGCTGCTGTGTTAGGCCTTTCACTGTTGTATTAGGCCTTTCAATGCTGTTAGGCCTTTCGCTGCTGTGTTAGGCCTTTCACTTTGTTTCTGCATCTTCTGTGAATATAGCAGTTCTTGAAAAGTTTCTCCTGTAGCTAAAGGTGGCTGATTGAAAAATGAATTTAGGGCAATATGGACATTTATGCCTTTGTTTCTCATGCACTCAGCCCGAGACGACTTTTTCTAGTCTGTCCCAAAGACTTCAAAGTATTAAGGCTTTTTCAGGGCAACGGGCGGTAGTGTGTCGACAGAAACCTTGGATATGAAAGATACCAGAATAAACACTTTGTGTCCTTGGGTTTAGCTGGATGTACTGACCTCTGCTGGATGCTGATGTCATCTTTGCCAGTTCATGGCCAAGTATAAGATTTTTAATGTCTGAGCATAAATTATTATTTATTATTTTTTGCAGGGACACCTGATTTGGTTCACCCCACCTCTGGCAAGGAGTCATGTGACCGGATCACATGAGGAAGTGGCCGGAGTTCTTTTAGACATCAGTTCAATGGTGTTTCTGCTTTGTTAGTTTTCTACCTGAATGCCGGGGCACGCCGTCCTTCTCGTCTGGCCCCTGAGGCTCGGTCCCCCTGCCCCAGGTGTGGGTCCAGAAAGCATTCACAAAGCCATTCTCAGCTGACACCCAGCACGCCACTGGACCTCTCCCACTGCACTGCTGATGCGCGCTGCACAAACGGCAAGCTAACTGGCTGGAAGGACGGTAGCATAGCAATATCTCAATGTTAGCAGTGAGCACGGAAGGAGGAGTGTGGTGGGGACGCACCAAAAACATGTCCACTCTATACAGCCTCACCTGCAACTTGACAGAGGAATGTGGATGTTGGTCCAAGTCAGAGGACATTTCCAGTATTGTTGAAAAGGCCTGTTTTTGGCTTCAAGATCGTCAATCCCTTCAGACGCTAATAGATGCGGGTTGTGTGTGACTCCTGGTCTCTCCTAATTGATTCTCTTTATGGATGACCATCATGGCGCTCTATGCAAACAGAAGCTGCTCATCTTCATCACACTGACAGAATGTTCCAAGGTCTCTCGTTCCTGGCTTTATCTTCTCCAGGGTAGCGTTGGATTCGGATTTTCCTCTTTTAGAAAGATATCAGCTTGTTTTATTTTTCAGCGAAATACAGTATCCCTATTTTTATTTTTATTTTTTTGAAATGTTTCACACGCAGTTGTTCTGCATTAGTCTTTACTTTGAAGCCAATATGTCCCCTTCATTTGTTGTTGTTTGTGAGTCAGACGCGTCGGGCACCAAGCTGACGTCGCGTCTCCGGTCCCAGCGGCGCCACAGTCGCTTTCAGAAGGGTGAGACGGTTTACAGCGGCAGTGCACTCGGAGGCCGTGTTGCCGTTGGAGGTCCTTTTTTTGTCAGCGAAGGATGTGTTGTTGCCCTCAAAGTGACATTACAGAATATTTAATGGTGAAATTAGGAAGGCGGCCTATAAGTTATGGAGACGACAGATACGCGAATGAGCTGAGCCCTGTAAGGAACAAATCGCCAGGATCCCGTCCACAGAGGGCCGCTGGTGTGTGCCGTTTAGCTCGTGAATGGGGAGTTCCCAGCTTGTAGAGCATCACTGACACGGAGATTTCTGCAGACTGAATGTGGCCTGATTCTTGCTCCATGTAGCTCTACCCTCCCTGGTCACAGGTTTGATGAGACATCCAGTGAGGACTGGCATGGAGGCTTTGCTGCTGATCTGCTCAATACAGAAGTCCAATTACCCTCAATCACGTACCGTCAACGTTTTTGTTTATTTTTCTTGGGGGGGGGGGGGGGGGGGGGGGGTGGGACTTTCTGCTTTTGTGGTTGACCCTGCTGCTGAGGCTTCCCACAGACCTGTAAAACTGTGGCCCAGGTCACGGATTTCTGGAAGAGTCCCCTTTTGGCACAGCTGGCCTGGCCTGCTAGCCACTGGCCTCTCATCTCCGGCCACGCTGCCGGGAGGTTGACGACCGATCCGGCTCCAGCCCCTTTTCGGCTCGGAGGGAAGCAGTGTGAAAAGAGCCCCTTTTCCCCAGAGACACGACGGCATCAGGTATTCACCAGCTGCTACAGTGGGCTCGGGCTTCCAGCAGCAGACTCTGCTGGCGGTTGCTCGGAAGTGCCCAGGACCACTTTTATTTGGGCAACGTCGCGCATCCTATTTATTGGAGGACACTTTGTCACGGAGCGCTGTGGCGATCGGGCGGTCCCTCATGTCGTCAGCTGGCAGGCGCTTGAAAAACAGTGCTGAGGAATCTCTTCTCAGCTGTCCGTTAGTTTTGTCACAGAAGTGGCGTTTTCTGTCATGTACTTTGGCATGGTGTACTATAGCACTAAGAGCATTAACCTGCGTTCTTTGAAGGAAAGTGAACTGCTGGTGTCAGCCTCAGCCAGCCGCCTCCTCGCCTTTCACGCCCCCTCCCTCCCAAACATTCTGTATATACTGTACAGAGTCATTATTTTAAGACCCCTGGATGCCATTGAAATTTCCTACTTGGTTAGTTTTATTTTTCCTGTTTTTTTGTTTTTTAAAAACCTCGTCGATATAATATGAAAACTGTAGCTGATTACGGCTTTACATTTGCAGTGTTGTGATTTTCTGTTTTTTTTCCTCTTTATTTTCATTCCCTCCTCACCCCACGCGCCAGCGCATCATGTCCGCTCGCTGTCCACATCTTCCGCGTTGAGATCAGAGATTCTTCTCTCTGTGGCGGGAGCAGCACGTGACGAGCCCGGGATGAATGTTTTAAGGTGTTTACCCCTACCCCTCCCCCCTCGTCTTTCTGAGGGACAGGCCCTACATGCTCCGCTGTTCTGGGGAGGATAGGCAGTTCCAGCCTGGCTACAGAAGCACCCATGAAGTTCCTCAGGCCTTCCACATCCTATCCACATCCAGTGTAGTTCCCTTGTCCCTTGACTTGCTGTAGAAAACTGTAAATCTGATTGCAGTGCCAGCTGGTTTATTTTTAAAATATTTTATCCAAACTGTGCCACGTGACGTATGAAGATGAGGTGCCAGATTGCGCTGGTGTAATGAGCATGTATCGATATGTTACGCTGAGAGAAACATGGGCTGCCTTTGATGAGAGAGACCTTTCTCACATGGCTGCTGTGCTAAGTCGTCCCCAGGATTACATACAAACCTTCTGCTTGCATGTGGACCCTCGGTCCTGAGTGGCATGTTGTGGCTCCAGTGGGGCGTGCACCAGGAGGACAGGAGCCCGAGTGCTTTCTCGCTTCCTCGTCACTTCCTGCTGGCAGCCACCTGAGACTGACACGCCGCCACTCTGCCCTGAGATCTTTTTCACTCTTTTGTTAGCAGCTTGCGTCTTTGAATGCAAACAGCGAGCAGTCATGGAGGTCCAGAGGCCTGTGTACTTTGAGAGATGGGAGAGTTTTGGTCTGACTTTCTGTGCTGAAGCACAGGAAAGCGCGCAGCATTCTGTTATCGTGTGTTTCTCACTCCATCACAGGACAGCGTCTCCGTTGTGGCTCAATTTGACATCTGGCAGCAATCATAATCCTTTAAAAAAATAACCTGCCTGTTTAAAGACGTATAGTATGTACTTTGTATGCCACCGACGTTCCCAGCAAGTTGTGTGGTTTTATTCTCATACGATGAGAACATTTTAACTTTTTTTTTTTTTTTTAATCAAATAGAAGCGGTCGGAAACAAGTGTAAGTAGTAATATTTTAGTGGTTGGCCTTCCGTCTCTGAATGCTACACTAGCAAGTCTGTGCTACCTGTTGAGTTGGTGTGTACAGATGAAACAGCGCTTGTTCCTTTATAATTTATTTTTTATCACTGTTACCCATTGTAGGAAGAAACTCTCCCCCCCCCCAACACAGCCGTTGCTAAAGTCTTTGCTCAAATGGTGCTCAATAGACATCTTTTGTGATCCCACAAGTGATAAGGGAAAGTGTTTTCTGTCGTGGGCTCCTTTCTCCATGAACCTGCCTGCCTTTGCACCCCCCACCCCCACCGACCCGCAGCACTCGCCCCACGTTCCCTTTCCTGTCATTTGCAGCCAGGGGTTCAGAGACTCGGTATCTGTCATCGGTACTTGAAAGGAAGATGTTTACATGCTTTTTTAATGCTGTGTTTGAACCTCATTCCCCCCTAGCCCACTTGCCCACCCACTCTCCTCATTTCCCTGCACCCCCCCCCCACTGACGTTTTCTGTTATGTAAAGTGTACATTACCACGTTTCTTTTTATACAATACTGTAACTTGCCTTTGTACATTTAGGCAAAAAATAAATCTTTTTATGAGACAATCACACCTGTCCCTCCCTGCCTCTCTGTTCAGTGTCAGCAGTGTGCGTTTTATTACCTGTTCATTTAGATTCAATGTTGATTAACACCAGTTATTTGGAAGATGTTAGGAAAATATTGACGGAACCAACCAATTGACAGGTTTTGGCTAAACCTTTCCAGTTCTGCCCCCATGATCAGTGCCCTCTGAAAAGCATGTAGCCACTTCATCTGTGACATTTCATCCGCCCTCAGTACATTTTTACAAGGTGGGCATTTTCCTTGAAAGCAAAACCAAAGGTCGTTGGTTCATAAAATAAGCAGCTTTGACCTTCCTGGAGGTGGATCTATTAAAGGGAGCTGCTAATGTCCCTGTTTTGCTCCAGAAGGTAAGGGCAGCTGTAAACGCAAACATTGAAAGTCAGTCATCACTAATGTCCAGCACACTTAAGTGCATTGTCAGAGAGAGTGCCATGGCGGGCGCTGATATCCCTCTGAAATACTCTACCACTAGAATCCTCCATGTGTCAAAGCGATTTAATGGGTTTAATGTTTAATCTGGTTCCTTTGGACTTGAATAAATAGCAGAGTGTTGGGGGTTATTGTTTAATATATGAAATGGCTATGTACACCAGTCCAGGGCTTTGCTTAAATGTGTACAGAAATATCGCACAACTCACTCCTAATCCAAGACAAAGACCAGCAGAGCCTGTATATGATTCATTTGTGCAATGGGATGATGTCACTGGGAGTTCTCTCTTTATTTCCGCCAGTGAGATGTGGAGCGTGTCAGTCTTTTCCCAAAGCGCTGTTAGTGGCTGCCTGTTTTTAACACACTGCACTGAGTCTTTCTGCACAGTGTGCCTGGTGCTGTTGGGGGGGGACACCTTCTGAATTGTGCTTGGAAACTTGCAGCAATTTTGGCTGTTTGTAGTGAAGACAGACCGTCTGTACTGAGTCACAGATGTTTGTATCATAATGCATCCATTGCTGGACTAGCAGAACTGAGAAAGCTGAGCCGAACTGATCAGAATGTACAGCATATATCCCATTAAAAGTCTGCATTTGTTTGTGTTGCTGTAAACAACACTGCCATCCTGTTTTACTTATGCAATGTCTACTGCATAAAAAAATGTATGCTTCAAGTTCAAAAAGTATATTGATCTCGATTTTTGCTTTAGATGTTGAGGAGTTGGATGTCTCCTGATATACTTGAGCAGGATGGCTGAACAACATCAATCAGTTTGTAAGGAGTTCTTTGCCCTGGTTGTCTGAAATGTGGTGCCATTGGAAATATTCCCACACTTGCATCCTAAGGATAGAGCAAATAATGTGCTAGACATGCAAATAAGAGTTTAGCGGAAGGTAGATGTGAAATGTGATGACCCCTGCCTGGTGGCTGAGACAATGGGCTTTTCGCAGTTTGTAGTGGTGAGGCTAGCTGTTGTTTGGAGACAAGCTCCTTCTTGCCAAATGACGGCAGTACAGTGGAAAATTATAACTTTGTGGAATGTTCTGCTTACACACCTAGACCTGAGGCTCCAGTGGAATGTTCCAATCTGGGTAACGGGAGGGGGACACCTTTGTTATCCAAAAGTACAAATGAGAATAGCATGTCTGTCAAAACCAGTGTCTTCTGGATATTTGTCATGCATTTGATTTTCCTGGCTAAAATAATACCCATATACAGGTTAACTGAAGCAGAGGTGTATTTACACAGATCCTTACCATGGAAGTACATTGCACAGTCCATAACGGGTTCTTTTATGTACATGGATTATTTCCTCCTTTATTTGATTGTGGAAGCAAACTATCTCGTGAAGTCATCTCCATATGAGACCGAGCACGAGGGACTGTGCAGAGGCCAAATGTGATGACAATCATAATATGCAGGAGATTACCAGGAACAGGAGGCAAAGGTTGTCTATCTTTTGTCAAAACGACATTCTTGATTTTCAATGGTGTCCCACAGACAATACCACAGCAGATACTTTCTCCCCAAGCATAAGATGATTTTCTGTAAATATCAATTTCCTCGCTTCTGAGAGAAGCACACAAGCTACATGTTCAGTGTTTGGCAAAACAACAGGTGGTACAGACAACACTTACCTATTGAAACATATTTGGAAATCAGGCCGCCTGCCTCTTCAGATGAAAAAATCCACGGTACAAACCATCTTTATTAATGTAAGCGCATTGTCAAGAGGGTGGAGTGTCTGAGTGACCACAAAAACCATGCTTTGGTAGGAATCCAGAAGTTACTTTGATTTTGCTAAGATCATTTTAAAACACTGATCTGTACAAATATGATCATTTTGGACTTTCAGAACAAGGCTACGAATAGTTACAGTCTCTGAATGTGGCGTAACACTTTGCAAAAAAGTCAACATTATCGGTATGCTCTAAACGACTAGGCCTATAACCTGATCTAAGTTACCCTCACAAACTATTGTTTGAATGTATTGATAAACTAAATTGTACTCTACTATTCAATTAAATTTCAAAATACTTATCAAAAACTAAATCCTCAAAGTCAAGCCTGCACCCCTAATGCACAACACAAAAAGGCAGTAAATTAATAAAATGTATATTTGTGTAATTAAAAATGCATTATTATGATAAGCTAAAGATCACACCCCCAAGTCACGCCCACCCTAGTTGGGGATGCTGGGCCCAACAAATCCGCTGCCCGCCCGCCCATCTGCCTGCCCGCCCTTCTGCCTGTCTGTCTATGCACCCCCCTGCCCGCCCACCCCCCTGCCCGCCTGCCTACCTGCTTGCCTCCCTGCTTACCTGCCTGCCCACCTACCTACCCGATGTCTGCCCTCCCTGCCCGTTTGTTCACCCGCAGGCCTGCCTGCCTGCCCTCCCTTCTGCCTGTCTTTCTGTCTACCTGCCTACCCGCTTGCCTGCCTGCCCCTCTGCCAGTCCGTCTGCCCGCAAGCCTGCCTGCCTACCTGCAAGCCTGCCCGTCTGCCTGCCTGCTTGCCCGCCAGCCCATCTGCCTGCCTGCTTGCCCGCCAGCCTGTCTGCCTGCCCACCTGCCTACTCACAAGCCTGCCTGCCCGCCTGCCCACCTGTCTACCCGCAAGCCTGCCCGCCCGCATACCCACCCATCAGCAAGCCTGCCCGCCTGCATACCCACCCATCCGCCCGTCTGCCCGCCCGCATACCCACCCATCCGCCCGTCTGCCTGCCCGCCTGCCCATCTGCCTGCCCGCCTGCCCGCCCGTCTGCCTGCTCACCTGCCTACCTGCCTTCCTGGCCGCCCGTCTGCCTGCCTTTCTGCCTGCCCATCTGCATGCCTTCCTGCCCGCTCACCTGTCTGCCCACCTGTCTGCCTGCCTACATGTCCGTCTGCCTGCTCGCCCACCTGTCTACCCCCCTGCCTGCCCCCCTGCCTACCCGCCGCCTCCCTTCTGCATGCCTTCCCTTCTGCCTCCCTGCCCACCCACCCGCCAGCCCATCTGCCTGCCCACCTGCCTGCCCGATGCCTGCCCGTCTGCCTGTCCGTCCTTCTGTCTGCCTGCCCGTCTGCCTGTCTGTCCTTCTGTCTGCCTGCCCACCAACCTGCCTGCCCTATGTCTGATCTCCCTGCCCGTCTGTCTGTCCGCCCGCCGGCCTGCCTGCTTGCCCTCTCTTCTGCCTGCCTGCCCGTCTGTCCGTTCGCCTGCCTGTCCACCCGGCCGCCTGTCCGTCCGTCCGTTCGCCCGTCCGTCCGTCCGTTCGCCCGCCCGCCCGTCCGTCCGTTCGCCCGCCCGCCCGTCCGTCCGTTCGCCCGCCCGCCTACCCGCAAGCCTGCCGATCTGCCCGCCCGCCCGTCTGCCTGCCTGTCTGCCCGATGCCTGTCCGTCCATCTACCAGTCTTGCCCCCCCCCCCCCCCCCCCCCCCCCCCCCCCCCCCCCCTCCCCCTCCTCCCCCCCCCCCCCCCCCCCCCCCCCCCCCCCCCCCCCCCCCCCCCCCCCCCCCCCCCCCCCCCCCCCC
>JAAGVU020000008.1:958083-983889 GCA_011763525.2 Mormyrus iriodes | reverse complement strand
ACTTTTACAACATAAGCAATTAAGAAATAACATGTATTGTCCAGGAACAAAATTTGTGTTACATAGTGTAATTAGTCCTCAATACTGAGCAGGTCTCACATATGCACAGCAGATTCTCTCTGGAATCATCAGGAGGCGCTGCGAGAATGAGGCCCTGTGAGAACGAGGCCCCGAGGACGCGCTTTCCCAGCCTTGGCTGCTGTTACACAGCTCTCATGCGGATAGCCCACATGTTACTGACTCCCACTTTAAAACGTTTCTCGCTCCAGAAGTTAATTCTGCTCTTTCCACCTTACTGACTGACCCACACAGTCAGTCCCACCCCCTCCCCTAGCCCCCTGAGCTGTAGCAAAAGGACGGTCATTTGGCATAATCAGTTTTTTTGCCGGCCAAGAATAACTGCTCTTTCTTATGACTGTCTGTGTGTCCAGTGCTGCCTTAAAAATTCAAGATTCAAAATAACTTTAAAAAAACCTTAATTTATAACTTTTTAACCATGGATGAACCTCTTGTTTAGCTGACTGGGAGTCAGGTTTGCCCGCTACAGCCTGAGTTTATAAAACCCTACTTGTTTATTATTATTTATCATGGAAAGTCTGCATCACTCTTGCGTGCACGAGGCCCATAGAGTTTCTGCTTCCTCCCCCTTCCTTGTTTCCCTGTCTGCACTGCCGTCACCAGCTCCATGCATCCATGGTTAGTGTGAAGTTCTGAGGCTCAAACAGAAATCATACCGAATGCCTGCATGTCTTTTATGGGGAAGCAGCTATTAAATGATCAGTAAATGATGAGTTCTAGAACCTTCTACCTCTACTCACAGTATGCCAATGCCGATGGGCTCTTACTTTCAACCAGTGGTGAGGCCAGCCAGATATGTCTGTCTGGAAATTGTGTTTTTGCAAACGCGTATTTGTTTTGACACAAATGATTATTAATGTTCTGCCACTTACAGGGATTACACCCCGGCTGTGACGTTACGCAGCAGCTGTCAGGGTAGGTCTTTTATTTTTCAACATGTTTAAACGTGATGTATGATAAAACAACTTACTCCTCAAAACTGCTCTGGCAGAGAAATCCATAATTCTTTCTCTGAATCTGTGTTAAAACAGGTTAGTGTCAGACTATCGGCTATAATGTGATACTTTTCTGCTTTTAAAAATCAGCCTCAAAGTTCCCACAGGGAGAGGCGAGATTCACAGTTACCATGTCTTCGGACCCACTTTGCAGTCGATAGATTAACAGAGAGGCTTTTGGAAAGTCATATCCAGCTCGAATATGCTGCTTCAATTCAGCCAGTTATTTATTCCATCCATGTATTAAAAGAACCAGTTTTCTCACTGACTCTCTCAGCGTGGCTTAAGGGGTTTGCCTGTTATCAGAAGGTTGCTGGTTCAAACCTCAGGGTCAGCAGAGTGATGTCACTGTTGGGCCTTTGAGCAAAGCCCTTAATCCCCAGTTGCGCCAGGGACTGTCTGACCCTGCTTTTTGGGGTATGTCTATGTTTTCATGTATGTCTATTGGTTAGATGCTTTGTACTAAATCACCTGTTAAATAAGTAAACAGTTGACGGATCATCTCTCTTTCAGACCCTTGTGGTAACAGCCACGTGGTATTTTGTGAACTTTTGGATATAACATTGCATGTCTAACTCTGTGTGCCTGTGAGCATCTTGTCTCCAAGAGGAGTGTACTTGACTTATTTTATTAATACATTCAGCTGCATTAAATCTGAAACAGCCTCGCAAAACACGACGTAAAGCTGTAAGAAGACAGGATGCCTGTGCCCCAGTCACAATACAGTGTAAACTGCATGCAAAGTGTGGGCTTCCGCAGCAAAGCTCATTCACCTTTCACCCCTTCATCCATGTTATCCCTCTTAAGTTTGCTTTCCGCCTTGCCGGGTGTGTTTGTGAAGAGGATATTGGAAGCTAAGATTAAAAATCAGTATTGCGTAAGGCAGCGGAGGTCACTTTTTCTGCTACATTGGAGAATTTGAGAGACCAGCTGCAGCACAGAAGCAGGGAGCTTGGTCAGGGCTGGCAGATGGGTTTTGGTGTCCTGGTCCAGCAGGTCACGTTCAGCACATGCTGTAGGTGTTGGTTCCTCATCTGATTTGTTTGTGCACTTTGTTCCTCTTTGGAGCCTCAAGAAAGATCCATCCTGCAAATTAGAGATGGGAGAACTCCGAGGAAGCCTGCAAAACACAAGGAGATCCTGAAATCTCCACAAACAGGTGGCGGGGTCTCAGACCCCTGCAGGTATGAGCTTACAGTGCTGGGCGATGACTCACTGTGTCTGGTAAAGTAACAAAAACAGCCCAACATCCCTCAAATATATAACAGTGACAGGCGGGTTACTGAGAGGACCGTTGTGTTCCGCCGTCATGGCAAAGCAGCATAATTAATCACACGCTGCTTCCCTTTGCTTTTCGCTTTTCGCTTGATGTTCTCATGCTTCGCTGTGCATAATGACATAAAAGTGCAGCAAGCGCTCCTTGGCCATTGTTTCACCTGCCTCTGGGAGTCGGCCCGTACAGTGGGGGTGAAGTCCACCTGGCACTGCGTAGTGGATTTGGACAGTGCAGCCTGGCGGACTGCTGTGCGCCGCTGGGGAAACTCACTTTTGGCACAGTTGGTTGGAGATGAGGATACAGGAGTCCGCAGAGGGCGGTGATCCCAGGCCGCGTAAATCAGAAGACAGAGCGGAGCGTAGTGCACTGGGGGGTGGGGGGGGACAGCAGAGGGCGGCGGCGATCCCAGGCCGCGTAAATCAGAGGACAGAACGGAGCGCACTGCAATGGGGGGTGGGGGGGGACAGTAGAAGGCGGTGGCGATCTCAGGCTGTGTAAATTGGGGGACAAAGCAGAGTACAGTGCAGTGGGAGGTGGGGGGGACATCAGAGGGGGGCGCCGATCCCAGGCGATCCCACGTAAAGCAGAGGACAGAGCACCCACAATGTTACAGTTCGTAAGTCACATCCACAATGTCACCCGTCCATGGGATGAAACCAGGACTCCAGCTCAGATGGTGCCCTCCTGGGGCACCACCCAGGCATGTGTGAAGGCAGAGAGCATGAGTGATCAGAACATGCATTGACACATTAATGGACAAGCATAGTAGATAAAAATGGCGTGTACAGCAGCACCAACAGCCATAGTTACGGTGTGTTATAAGTTAAGTTTTAGGTAAGCTAAACTGAAATAATAGGTCTTCAGTCGAGATTTAAAGACTGAGACCAATTCAGCATTCCGAACATAGGTTGGTAAACTTCCACAATATAGGGGCCTGTAGCAGAATGCTTTACCGCCAGCTGTCACTTTGGTTATATGTGGAATGACAAGGAAACCTGCATTCTGTGATCTTAGTGGACGTTGTGGCTCGTACTCTTGATGTAATTCTGTTAGTGCATTAACATTCATGCTGTGCCTATGATGGAACGTCTCATACAGCTGGTGAAAAGCTCCATTGTCTCTCCTCTGTGTTAGATGTGGGATCACTTTTACAACCCAACAGGATAGAACAATTATTCTGAGTAAAAACAGACAGCTATGGAATAAAACCTGGTTTTATCTGGACCTTTATTGTATGTCACCAATGGTTGAGGGCGAACTAGTTTGCAAAAGCAGTTCATCTCATTTTAGTCTTCCTGACTAGAGACCCAGTTTCTTTCTCTGAAGACACATTTAAGGCACAAATGAAAAAAACATGGCTGGACAAATTCGTATTCTTTTGGCACCTCTGTTATTTTTCTTGATTTTGGCACCTGTAAACCACCTGGTACCCGACATGTCCACTAATATCATCAATGTGATTTAGGGCTTATGCTGTCAGACATACTGCTGTCGGTTAGTGGGGGCTTCTGTACGTCTCAGTCCCCAGTAGAGTCTTGCTGTTCGTGCACGTGACCCTGCGTCAGCTGATGTGCTTATCGTCCCATTTCCTCTTTAGTACAGTTAGCGTTACACATCATGGTGGGGAAAGGGGGCGGGTGCATGTATCTAGCCATCAGTCAGGAAGAATGAGCTCATGCAAACACCTGACTAACTCGCAGGGGAGCCGGTCCGTGTAACCAGAGAGGAGAGTAATGTGTCTTTTTCCCCTCAGCCCCTTAGAGGATTTGACATCCATGGAGCCCGCATTCCTCTTTGCCGTCACAGCTGGCACTCATTAGGAATGAGTTCATTTGTGTGGCCTCTTCCTTCTGTTGTGGCCAATTAACAACGTAAAGTTAGGTTCAAAGGCCTAACTGCCCCTGGTGACACATGGCCACATCCATATAAATTCACACAGGACCCTGTCTGTATGGTATTAGCCTCTAAGACACTCAGTAAGCCCCCTTTCAACGGTGACTCATTACATTTTCAAAGCAACATCAGACAGAATGCGGTTTTGACATAACCAACTTTGCTTCTGAGGACAGATTCATTCAGGACCATCAGTCAAACCTACCTTCACAGGAAACACATTTTCATGCACGAGTCATGTTTGACTGACTCATATTTATTTAAAAAGTCATTCCGTAAAGCTATATCCGTCACATCAAGTTAATGAGGATCAGTATGTGTAGCAAGAACGTTCTTCGCTCGTGTCGACCCCACACGGTTACCGCAGGCCCTCCGCAGTGCTGCTCCTGAAGACTCAAGTTGCAGGAACCGAAACGCTCCTCTTGATCTACGGAACAATACACAGAGCAAATCACGCTCGATGAGGATGAGGGAGATCCCTCCCTGTGCCTGTGAAGACAAACATGAGGGAAAATTCTGGTATAAAGGGTGTTTCTGACTAGTGGATTAGGTGGGATGGTGCTGAAGCAAGAGGCTGTGATCCAGAAAAACAGAACTGCGGGGCTGAGGCTGTGGCAGGGGCATGTTCATCAAGCTCGCATCAAGGCGAAGAGCTAAAGGCTGATTTAGACTTCTGCGTAGAATCCGCACTGTGTAGCTTAGGTCGTAGCCTATGCAGAAGTACATATCAGCCTTCATTTTTTTTTTAATGTTTTTACACTCTCCTGGACGGCACACCATACCCAATGCATACCGATCTGACCTCAGTATAAGCCTGGGTGGGTGGTTGAGCTGTAGTATGCACAGGGCTGTACTGTATCATAGCTGTAGCGCAGAGCATGCACCAGAGCTCTCAGCATTACAGATTTGATAAACCAGTCGTGCAGGAAGGCAGGGACTCTGAAGGCCAGCAGAAGTCTGGCTTTGTGATATAAACTGAAATCGACGTTACGGCGGCTCGGACTGCTTTCCTGTGTCTATTGCGCCAGCGCTCCTCCATCTGCCACAGAGCGGAGACAGTTCCGGGGGAACACTGCAATCACTCAAAATTCCTATAGCATTAATAACACTCAGGGACTTCAGAGGAACACCATGACAAGCTCGTGGAGGGGGGGGGCCTTCTCGTGGGCCCCTCCAGCACGCAGATGTAATTATACCTCATTCTCCCTCAATTAATGGGCACTTTAGCTTTGTTTAACATCTGCAATCTAGGATAAAGTAAACATGTTTAACACTGTTTCATGTCATGAAGTCTTGTTAAAAAAAAAAACCAGACAGACATACCTTACTGAAAAAGAAAATACACAGCAGTACAGGAATGGCACACAGACCAAGAAATCAGCAGGTCACACTTAAAGCTGCTGTCTAAATGTTAAATAGCTGAGGAAACTCTATTACTTAAAAACACACTCTGCTGGGCAAGAAAGCCTAATCCAATCATTTGAAGCTTTTTGAAGTCTTGTAAAACACTTCCTGCAGACATTTCCCCCAGACTCATAAAATGCCGGCAGCACTGCTGATGTTCGCATTTTCAAGGCCGTCGGGCTAGCCCCCGGGGGCCCTGCCGGGAGCCAGGGCGGTGTGCTTCCTCACAGCTTTCTCTGTCCCTCCAATGGACACCCCACTTGGAAATGAAATAAGCTCAACGTGTAGTGCTGTGCAATCTGCTCTGAACAAGCAATGTGAAACGAAAAGCCTACAAAGAAATGAAGGGGTGGACAATAGGGTTTATGATTATTATTCAGTGCTGTCAAGTCAATGTTGACTCCAAGTAACCACACAGATGCCAGCTCTCCAGAATGTTCCGTTTGGATCTTCTGGCTTCCCAAAAGCATGCTGTTTTTGTGAGTCCATCCATCTTGTTGCTGGTCGTCCCTCGTAAACTTATTCAGCACACTCTGCATGATGAATGAAGTAAGGCTGCCTAGAATAGCATCACATGGACTTCCAAGGCACTGGAAGTTAAGAATGTCACCAAAGTAGATGTACCACAACCATTAATATATACGTTGGGCTGAATGACACTCCTTGCGCCTTTTTCCATTTCTCAGAAACAACCCTGAGCAGAAACACTTGTAAACATAAAGTAAGTTGTTGGCTCAAAACAAAATGGCAGATTTGCAATCCCCCGGTTTCTCTCAGCCACTCTTGCTGTCTTGTGCAGTTTGCTGACAGAACCAATCCAGATCTCCCGCCTCGCACAGGGAAACAGCAGCGATAGACAGTAAGTCATAACTAAAATGACAAGCTAGCTGTCTGGCTGAAGTTGATGCCAAACTTGAAAATGTGTGCAAGTCATACTGTCCATTACATTGATTATAACAACTGATTTTGGCAGGTGAGCCTAAATTAGTTAAATCCCCCCTATAAGCATCGCACAGTCCATCATTTTCTGATTAAAGTGCCATCCACCAACACAGTTTGTTGCACTTTCTTTGATTTTCAACCATATGGTCTATAGTTCTGCAAAAAAATAATACTTTAAATAGGATGCATATTCTAAAATAATATGTAAGTGTACAAGCTATACCACAGAAATCTGCTTTTGCTCGAAACTGCATATAATCATCTGCGCAGGTGTCTGAAGAAAAACCGAAAAAAGTACATTTTCACCCTTCTTGCACACATTTGTAATTAAATAAAATGATGAATATATGGATGAATGACACACATGTACTCTTCCCTTTAGGGATTCTAGGCTTTGGCAGAGGAAGTTGCCATGTGAAATGATGAGCAAGTCAGATTCCTTTTTTAGCTAGTTATACAGTCTGTCAGTTGCCTTTTCATATTACTTATACTTTAGTAGATTGTGAGTAAAAAATATATAGTGGTTAGCATTGCCATTACCACCTAGTATGTTTAGTTACCGTAGTTCTCAGTATATGTGCTCCTGTCTCAAACACTCATGCTAGCTTCTTTGAGAGAGGAAGCTGGCACTGATTGGTCACTTTTTCTGACGGGAGAGTCTCTGTATCAGCTCGCACCATTCGGCCCGTTGGCGTGTAATATACGCCGGCGTTATGGTCTGCATGAGGGCCTGCGGGACGCTCTCCTGACCAGCGCTCTCGCACAGAGCCTCGGCGTTGCAGATGACATACATGCCACAGTCGTAGCTGTTGTGTTGTGCGGGGGCTGGCTCCTCGACAAAGGCCACTCTCTCATCAGCCCCGAGAAAGGACTCCAGCTTGCCGGCAATGCGGCGGGCATGCAGAGAGTTGCTGCCACTCTGCGAGTCGTAGTGGGAGAATCGGGTCCCCGTGCGCCGGAACAGCAGCAGGCTCCAGTGAGAGCCGCCGGCCGTCTGGTGGGAGTTGTCGTTGACGGCCAGGAAGACCAGGAGGCGGGCGGGCAGGCCCAGTGGCTCCAGGAAGAGAGCCAGCTCCTCCTGGCTCGTGGCGCACTTGATGAACTGTGTGACTTCGGGGCTAATGAAGCAGGCCGCCCCATTCAGGCTCCTGAAGCGCTCTGTGGCAAAGTACTCGAACGCGAAGCCGATCACCTGGTCGTTCAGCCAGTGGGGCCCCTCCAGAAGGGCCACGTCTGAGCGCCTGAGAAGACTGTCCTGGTAGCTCAATACCACAGGATCCATTCTGCAGCACGCAGAGGGGTGGACGCACTACCTGGGAGACACGAGCAACAGCAGCTTAGCTAGCCAGTGGGCTGCAGCTGAATGTGAACTACTAGACAGGCTTTTCATCACATTCTTTCACCTTATGTTATGCAGTCAATTACACCGTTACTGTGATCACAATATTCACATGGTATTAGTTTTATTCACTGGACTTTATTTCACTTATATTTGCTGTTACCCGGAGCACACTACTCATGAACAGTGCATGCATTTTATACAATTAGTCTGCTATGCAGTAGGTCTGCCACGATGAGCCGACGTGGTCCATGATGTCGACGCTGAAAATGCATCAACAGCAATATTTTAAATCAACGCATCGTTTCTTAAAAAAATATTTTAAATGACATTACTTTTTACATTTCTAAAACGCTTCAATTCAATTCAATTCAATTCAATTCAAATGTTTTCCTTCAATATCACTACGTAATTATGGGAGTAGTTCAGATTATCACAAAACAAAAAGGTGGTTTTACACTGCAAAGTTTCTATGGTATACTACAGCGGCACCAGTGCTATGCACGCTATGTACTATACACACCTGACGGCTAATTTACCGTTAGAATTTTAGTTAAACGTGACGGAACATCACCAAGAGAATCATCCTCTAGCTAAATGTAAAAGGATCACTAGCTGCTTTTCATATAAAGATTCTCGCATATGCAGGATCCCGCGAATTGATCCTCGCTCCTTGTTCCCACTTTCCTTATTTTTCATTTCGATTTAAGCTCCTTTTCATGAGGCCCCTCTGAGCAGATACCGTGTGCATATTAGCCCAGCCCGGTTTCATCTCACTTTGACAGCTAACGCGTTCTTCCATTAGGGCTGTAGCAGCACACATATTGGTTATGTGCCGTCCGGTTATATCATTTTGGATTTGGTAGGCACAAGGAAACGAATGAATATACTAATTAAAACAGGCGAAACCTAAATTAACAAGTAGATGTTCAACACGGAAACATGCTAATTTTGGCTGTGAGTTCGTGAGTCAGTCAATGGGCGATTTGGGAACATTTTGGTTTCCCAATAATTTACACAACAGCAAAGTGTGCATAAAGGTTCCGTCATGCCCCCTTATATAACCTCCTCCGCGCGCCGGCGCCATTCTACGCTGACCGCGCGGGCCGCACGCGCGCTGTCGCTACGCACGCGGTGTATTCGGCTGCAGATTTAGTTCATTATGATTATCATGTTATATTTTTGATGTTTTCTATTTTTAAAATGTGCAAATAAGCGTCTCATGTTTTTTATTCATACACGTCACCAGACGTAATGCCTTTGGTTTACAAGGGTTCCTGTTCGTTTGCAGATTTAATAATATATCATTTAAAAACAAATTCTGTTTTCCCTGCTGTAACGAAACTGTGAAACCGAACCGAACCGTAAATTTAGTGTACCGTTACACTCCCAGAACAACACATACCAGCCTCTTCAAGTTTACGGCTACAATTCGGCATTAGTTAAAAAATTCTTCACAAGGGTGGTGGAAAGGGGGGGTGTTTTAATGCACTTATCTTGCATATAATCACTTAAATTGACTTACTCGAAACAGAAACTACGATTATGGATATCGATTAGAGATGCATCATCTCTACCATCTTTACATCCTTATCCAGTACAGTATCGGGGCCAGAGGGCCAACATAAGACACAAGGCGGTACTAGAGGGATCTCTGACTGGAGAGAGGGTCTTTCTCATGCTGCCGAATTGAAACCCTAAGCGGGTGTTTATCACTGTTTCTTCCCCTGTAGGAAAAATGGTGTAGGGTGATACCCGCTGATACGGTATATCGCTGAGAGCTGCAGGGCACATAATCCCTTGGCTCACGTTTGGCTTCCTCACGTAAACACGTACACTGTTATTTCACATGGGGTGCTACCAGAGAAAAAGCCATGTTAGCATCATCGTCGTAAAATTACGCACTTTAAGTAACACGCCGTAATTTCACTCTAATTTCGTGTCCCAAATCAACATCGACAACAGCTTCACTCTCATTCAAAACTATTCATTCTCAGTTGTCGTATGGGCATATGACAATGTCGTCATCGAGCTAGTATTACAGTTAGCTCCGCTACTTAATCAAGTGGATAAACAACTGCATTGCGGATTATAACTATCCTACCAGGTAAAAACAAACACTGGTACACCCTAAACATCTTATGAAAAGTTTTGGTGCGTGTTCACATGCTCAGTAAAATCAGGATCAATCTCGCGATCCCTCTTACCTTGCGCACACACAGAATAACACAAGTTTAGGAAATAGCAGCGGCTCTTCATTGCAGGACGACAGGTACCGTAAATCGGCTGTGGGGGTTTTACGACACAATCTTTGCGACGGCGTTGCGCGACAACCGCCGTTTCCCGCAGTTTCTCACTAGCGCCCCCACCGGTGAAAAATGCAGCTGGAGCGCCCAATGCCCGAATATGAGAGGCGGCAGTGATTAGCAGGGAGCAGCTCGGAGTTGCGGGAGGCAGGACGGGGGCTTCTTTCTTTCTGTTTTTTAACTTCAGTGGGGGGGATATTTTTGAACTGCTTAGCGCTAAAGTCCAATGGGAATGGTGTGAACGGCGAGCACAGTGTCGGCAGTGAGGGGTTTGTACGGCTTTCCCCGCCGCCGCAGTCCATCCGAGGAGTCCGGGGGCGCAGGGCACCGCGTTCGGCCGGAGCGGAGGTAAGGCTGCCCACCGTCTCCCCGCCTGCGCGGAGGGTTCCGTTACCGCAGCGGCCGGGCTTTTCTCCCAGGACCTCGAGCCTGGCCGGGTGTCTTCGGCGGCGGTCCGAAGTTAGTGACGGGCTCGGTCCGGGGGCCGGACGGGTATAAGCGGCGAATGCGCTGACAGTGACGCTGTACCCGTCCGCGGGAGCCCGGTGCGGCGCGCGCCGGCGGGGGCTTTATGTCTGCTGAGTGATTATTAAGCATGTCGGTTAATTGGGCCGCCAGGCGCTTCCTGTGCGCCGTCTAAGTGCCACTTTTCGCCGGCCAGCCGCCAGGTTCCGGGGCGCCGCTTTCAGCTGCCTCCCGCCGGAGCCGATGACAGCCGGCACCGTGCCTCCTTCCTCCCGCCGCGGGCTGTCACTCCCGTGCGCCCCGGGGCCGGGGGCAGATTCGGGCTGTGGCCCCGGGGCCGGGGGGGCCGCTGCAGTGCGGAAACCCCATGCGGCTCTCCGGAGCTGATATGACGTTCAGGACTCCCGGTCCCCGGGCGTACGGCGGGTCACCTCCGTGCCCGGTGCGCTTTCCTGTTGCATCATGTTATTTAACACCCTGGATACGTCTCACCGCTATAAAATGTCACAAATGGCAAATGTGGTATGATGTGGTATGATGTGGTATACAGCCTTGCGTCTCTGTCATTCCTCCGCTCAGGGTGAGGGAGTTTTAACTGACCGATGGTTTTCTTGTATTGCTCAGAGGTTCTTGTTGGTTTGAAAGCTATTTACAAACAGCTGTAAAATCTCACACTTTAAGTGCGGTTTTAATTTCCTGCTGTACTTAACGTAAAACCGAGTATAAGGTGACCGGAGTCACAGGCGTTAAGACCCAAATTAGTGTGTTTGCTTAGTAATAGGGTGTGTCATATTTATCTAATATATATATATATATATATATATATATATATATATATATATATATATAATACACATACACACACAAATAGGAGTTATATTATATGGAATCTAAAAGTCAGTTTATAAAATTGCAGACCTAATAGAATATGAATCAAACTAAACCATGTTGGGAGACACTTTTGCAGTTAAAAAAACATGTTTTCTGGCAAAAAGTCCTAACATGAAATGGCTGCAGCTGCCGAAACCTCATTATGGCCCTTGACCTGATGGTCTACTTCTGGTAAGTTACAGTTAAATATTTAATATCTTATATTTCGTCTTTTCTTATAGTCCTGGCCCGCTGGCATTTTGACAGTAAGCAGTAAATGTGCCTGTATGCCCCTACAGGGAAGGTAAGAATGTGTCAGTGATGCAGGAGCAGTGATGCACTTCTTGGCATTTGGCAAGCCGGTGGTGAAATGGCTGCATTTACACTCAGACCGCATGACATTAGGCAACAGTCTGAGTCAAATAGCGGATGTGAGCGTTTGTCTCCAGCTCCTCTGAGCTGTTGCCTAGCAGGGACTTTGGGTATCATGCAGTCTTTCTTCGAGCTCTTGGTCATACCCTGAGAGCAGGGTTTTGGGCCGAAAGGTAACTTTTTTTTTTTTTTATCTTGCTGAAGGGGAAATTGGCCACACCTAAATCTTTGGCACTCCCTAATTAAACTGCTCAAAATATAAGAAACCTTTGAGGTAAAGAATTTAAAGAAACATACAGTTTTATCCTGGTGTCTCTCACGTGCCCAGACTCAGTAAGTACTTTGGAATGCCCACTTTTTGCTTGTTCATGGTGTGGGTGTCACAGATAATTGGGTTGAATCATTTTGTCCTCCTGTTCACACTCAGGACTGTTGTGCCAGCTTTTCCTGTGAGTTCCACTGAAAAGCTGTAATTTAGGAGATGAAACATTTTAAAATCTGATTTCTGGACTGACCAGAGTTTGATTCATTTGGAGAGCTTCCTTTCAAAAGAGATCATTCCTTTTCTTTGACTGGCCCAGCTGTGACCCCTTACAGATTTCCTTCAGAGGTTTTACTTCAGCATCATTCTTTCCTCCTGCTTCCTTCTCTGGAAGAGCCAGCTTTGTGCGCCACATCCATTCTTATATAGGTCGTATGCTAACCATGTGATTTTGGGTGTGATGCTGTTGATCCTGATTTTGTTGTCTTTCACTGATTTGGCGCAGTTTCAGTATTTCTGTAATTGATGCAACATTTCGAAATTTCTTTTTGTTGAGCTTTTTTCCAGATCCATGCTTGAACTTTTCGTTTTAATTCTTTTTTGTTTGTTTTGTTTGTTGCATGTTAATGTGTTTTATAAGAAATGAAATTCTGTAAGTTAATTTAAAAATTCCAATCCTTTTGCATTGGCACAGCTTCAGGCTATTCTCAGTGTGCTGTTGGTATCAAGAAGGTTCCTAGAAATACATCGTGGGAAAAACATGTCCGTGCCATTCTGCAGAAATCTGTCCAGATTTCCTTTAAATATAGACCTTTTTGGGACTGCTCTCCTTTTCGGGTGCCCCAGAGAGTCTTTGCAGGTGTATGGTAGCGGCAGACGCCCCCGCCTTTTCCCAGAAGGAGTTGCATCCCCCACACGCTCGGGGTCCCGCTGCCATGTGTGCCTTGCTGCTTGCAGATGACGCTGTGCCCTTGCGTGACATTCCGCAGCCAGCCAGCCGCCTGCCCTTGCACACGACCGCACTGGCAGACGGCTCAGAAGGAACAGGCGCAGTTTCCATGAATCAGCGCGAACCCCCGGAAGCAACCATGATTGGCCATGCAGTAATGCTGCTGCGGGTCGCTTATGTCAGTGCTCTTTCACCCTAAACCTACAAGGCTTCTCTGAATCCATTACCGCAGCTGTTTAGTGAATGAAACTTAAGCTGTATGCATCATCAGTAGCTGTGCAAGACTCGTGATTCCAAGGTTGCACCAGTTCTGTCTTTCCTGGCACGTGCCTGTGAGGCATGGCCCCGCGTGCCCCCTCCCCGAGTCGACCCCTCTATGGGGTTATATGTGTGTGTGAGTGGCACTTTGCTCTCGATTCTGATTCTTGTTCGTTGTTTTCCGTGAGGGTGACGCATGCAGACGGTAGCCGGCAGCTTCAGCGGCCCTCAGGCAGGGAAATGCTTCATTTGTCTGTGAGAACCTGTGTGATGAACAAGGTCAGTTTCCCTGTTTTTACCACATCATGTCATGTCAGTTCTTTAACTACACAAATGAATAAAATGTCTTGCTGTCCTCCATAAATTATATGAGTAGAGCTTGCATAAAAGGTGATGCCTATAAAAAACCCCTTTGGAAGGGAGGCTAAGCGGTCTGTCCTGTGTCTGGCCTTAGGGTGGGATAGAGTGCAGGCTGCAACATGATGACAGACTTACAGCTGAGGCCGAGCTGGCTGCACTTCTCACTACAGCATGCAAAAATAAGGGCTTTTTCTCCTCTGCGTCCATGTTCTGTTTGGCTCTTTTCTGGAATTAAAAGTTAAATTTGAAATGGGTTGGCATAGTGGCTCAGTGGGCAGCAGGGCTGCCTCGAATTACAGACTTGGACGTTTTGCCCTCGCCGAGGCTGTCTGCGTGGAGCTGGCATCTTGTCCTCGTGTTGTGTGAATTTCCTCCAGGTACTTCGGTTTCTACCTGAAGTCCATAGACATGCATCTGGTGTCTCTGAATTATAGAATATGTCTGTATGTAAGCGTATATGTGTCCTTTGATGGACTGGCATCCCAGCTAGGGTGTACCCTGCTGACTAGGTTAGTGGATGGATGGATGGATGGATGGATGGATAATTTGAAATTTGCATAGCAACCAGGTGTTTCATTTTGCTTTTCTTGCCCCAGTTGTTTGATGTTTGATTTTTGTTAATTAAAGGTGCGAGTGCAGAGGAGATCCCGAGCTTTCCGTTTGTGCAACGTTTGTGCCACCACTCGGTCCCCTTCCCTCCTTTCACATCACTGCTGAGCTGTCATTAATACACAGTCAGAGGGTAGCCTTGAGTACCAGTGACTGATCTGTAAAAACCCCTGATTCAGCAAGCTGCCTCTTACTCCCTGTCTGACACTGTTCCCACAAGCTTTGCAGAGTCTATGCATGTAAGCATCTTCTTTTGATGGCATCTTCTTTAACTGTGACTCTGTAAATTGCACGCTGGGTGTACATTGTGTGGTGTGATGATTGTCGAGATAACAACACCATTCGAAACTGTAAACAGCCACCCGTGTTGTCATGGGCTGCAAGATGTGCCTGTTTTCATACATGTAGAGAAACGCGTGCATGATCCTGCCACAGCAACCTAGAGGAGGCATTTGGGAGACAGAACTTGGGCCTATAAAAACAGAAAGGTGACAGAGCAAGCCGCATTCCTGCCTGTTTGTTTATTGTGTGATCAGGTGTTTATTTTGGAAGGATCCTCATGGCCAGTTAAATTTCCGGGTGGAGGTAGGGCTAGTTTTTAATGAAGTGAATTGGCTAACCGTCTCCTAAAATGCTCAGGAATCATTGTTTTGGAGTGTTCATAAGGAGAGATCATTCCTCCAGAGCAGGGGAGAGTCTGGGTACTGTGGATGAACCTGGCTTGTAGAAGCCCCAAGAGCAACCATTCCACATCCAGGCACCTGGGATGCCCCTCTTGCCAGCTTGTTTCATCCAAGACAGCTGTCCAGCAAATGACTCGGACCTTCAAAGGAAATATTTTGCAGCAAGTTAGTGGCAGTGGGCAGTCACTTCACATTTATAATGGTGCCATGGGGTCCAATTTGGCACCAGTTCCAAGACTGTGGAGATGGTGCTGGTATGTCAGGAGAAGCTTCTTAGCTTTTATGGATTTACGAGTCGGGGATTCACGATTGTTGCTAAGGATTTGGTACCGGCGCTTGGGTTCGACTGTTGGGGTAGTGCCCCCCGTGCATGGGATGGGCCACCCAGGTGCTGTGCCGAGTCACCTGACCAGTCAGTGCGTCAGGCCGTCTGCCTCTTCTCACAGGCTTATTTCTGTAGGCTGTGGCGGAAAGCAACATCACCATTGTGGTGACTTGTAGCCAGCGGTGATTTTGTTCAGAGCAAATCTGGTTTATATCATTTAGCTATTTTTTTTTCCGATCCTGTGCAAAAATAACTGAGTGTTATTGAAGCATGATGGTATAAAAACCATCTGTTGCCTCTAATGACCTTAAATATACGGGAAATTTTCACCAGTTTGCTGTTTTACATGTAAAATTGTGCCAAAGAACTAATTATACTGAAACTTTTTTACAGAAGTTCAGCACTTGTTTCCCCGTATTTAACAAAAGCGAATGACTCAGTGTAATATGAGCTTTGTGCTGCATTTAAGTCCTCCATTCCTAGTGCTTTTGACATAAATAAGATGATAAAACCAAGGGATCCCCCCCCCCCCCGCCCCCACCCTGTGAATTGCTCTGTTGAAGGGTGTAGCTGAGCTGGGACCCATCTTACCCTGTGTCCCTGATCCCCATCTTGTGCTCAGGTAATGATGTTGTGCAGTGGACTGAGGTGGCCAGGGGGCAGAGAAGGGAGGTCATCATCCTGTGCTAGGAAAGTGCGACGTCCGCTTAGTTATTCGCCTCTCTTCTATGCTCTCTCCCGATGGAATTTTCATCGTGGAACAAGTGTCCAGCCCCTACATTTGTGGCACAGATAAACCTGGATGTATTTTTTTCTTAACAGATAAAGGGCAAATCCACCAAAATTATGGCTACTCTGCTATGCATGTAGAACAAAACGGAACTGCATTTCTGTACCAGTTCCAGTGAACATTTTCGCTCCCATCAATCTGTCACAAAGGCTGCCAGTTGTGGGACTAGAAGGATCAAACTTGATACCAACGCTGTGATAAACTAGCTGAACATACAGATTGACAGAAGCTGACCAGAAGCACCATGGCTGGTGTTCATAAGGAATACGGCATCTTTCCAAAGGGCACGATCCTGCTCTTTTGTAGATTTCCAAACTGGGAAAGAAACTTAGGCTTTTTGGGAAACACTTTTCTTTGGAAGCTTTTAGTTTGATAGCTAAAACCAACTGTCTGCTTTTTGGATAGAATTTTCCTTTCTGGCCCTGCAACGTCCCCAAGTGTGGTGTAAATGCCAGTAGTGTGGTTTTCTCTCCCATGCTCTCCCACCTCGTTTGTTATGCATCCCGGGTGAAACGCTTGCCGTTCCTCTCCTTTGATCTCTGGTCCAAAGTGCCCAGGTCCCAGGTGTACTGATCCTTGCTTGCGCTCATATTGAAGTTCACTGCAGTTCCTGGTTTGTGAGGTGCTGGCCGGGAGTACTACACTAGTGCGCTGTTTCTCCTCTGTGTTTATGCCGGACTCGGTAGCCAAAACCGCGACTGCAGGGGATTAACAAACTGCTGGCTCTCCTGTGAGCCCACTGCTCACGGATGTGGTTTTTCTGAAACCTACATTGTTATTTTGACATGGGCTGAAGAATACTTTTTCTCCAGATGGCCAATAAAGGTGTTCCCTGTCTCATCCACTTCTCACTTACCCCGTTTCCACCAACACGGAGCGGAGCTGGTGCTGGTTCTTGCTTGGTGCCTTTTGAAAACCTGCCCGCATTTCCACCGGTTTCAAAAAAGAACGGAACAGAAATGTTACATAGGCAGAAGTGAGAGTAAAGTAAAGGTTAATATATATTAAGTATTTTGTTGGACTTATTTTGATCCGTTTCAGATTTTAAGTTTTTATAAGCTGCCAAACTGGAAAAAAAATCAGCCTTTTTGTCTCAGTGTTCAGAGTGTGACTCTTCGCTCTCAGTCTCTACTTCCTATATTCACTTTTGTCTTACAGGCTGTATTTCTCCCCCGTCTGTGTGTGAGTGAGTTTATTCTCACTCGCTGTTTCACCGCTGTCCTTTTAAGGTTCATGCTATAATATAGCCTGCTGAAAGTCCAGCTTTGCTGACCAAGTGCCACAATATTTCACTTATTTGACCTGTGAGATGTTTATTTTTCATTATTAAATCTGACCAGCAGATTGAAGGGAAAAAAAAAAAAAAGTAAGGCTGCTAATAAGCCTGCAAGTTGTTTTGCTGCTGATCTTATCAGTAATGGATTGAATTTTCCAGGTATGTGGAAGGGTTAGACATGATATCTGAGATATGGGGAGATCCCACTTTCCCTGACGTTACTGTTCCAAATTCTGAAAAACCTTTCCGTGGGGCCATGCTGGAGCTGTTTTTCTGGCCCAGGGCCAGTTTTTTGTGGTGGAAACGCAAAGAAACATTTCCAGAAAGGGAAGAAGCCTGGCTCCAGCTCCGGCTTCACGTTGGTGGAAACGAGAAAAATGTACTTAGCATTTGAGGTGAGCTGACAAGAGCCTCTCCCTCAATACCAAGAAGACCAAAGAGCTCACCTTGTTGGTGGGGGGTTAGCTGTAGCCTCGTCCGAATACCTCAGCGCTTCCCGCTCCTTTGTTTGCAGTCTCGCTGTCGCTGCTGGGCTCTTCCTGTCGGCGGTGCTGCTCTGCTAGACCGCGGTGTTCTGCTTATCATATATATATATTTCAGCTGAAGTGCTGCTTTTTTGCAAAGGGAGCCAATGTTCAAAAGTTCTAGTCTGCTATTGGTTTAATACGCCAAAGAGTTTCCAGAATCATCCATCAGTTTTCAGGACAGCTTTATTACATCACATTACATTACATTACATTACATTTATTTAGCCGACCAGGGCATTCGGGCTGGCGACCCTATGGTCTCATGCACAGTGTCCTAACCTGCTGAGCCACACACTGTTCCCAAGCTTGTCACAAGCTGAATGTGGATGTGAAGAGCTTCTGGAGGTTTCTGGTTTTATAAATATTTATGGAATTTCGACTGAAGCACATTGAATATGCACCTCAAACAAATGCTGTGTAGTAGACCTCTTGTGAAACGTATGGTGCGTATAACAGGTTTGTGCTCCAGCATGCAGCAGGGCTGGGTGGGGGGTGGGTGGGGGGGGAGTTCACAGAGTCCTCTGGTGGGTATGAGGAGCATCTCCTTGCATGGCTTTCACTATCGGTGCTCACACTTCTTCAGAAACACGGTGTTCCCTGACAGCCACTGAGCAGCCTGTTGATTCCCCAGTTGGGATTAGGGGATAATCACTTCGGAAGATGAACCTTCCACGCTGGAACAGACGCCTGCATAATCCTCCCTCACACTCCTGCTCGCACCCGGTTTGACTGTAGCCTGGGCATTTCTGGTCCTCTGACCACTGCTAGCCCCCTCCTTCCCAGCCTTGCCTTATCTTACTGCCACCCCCCCAGGTCGAAAACTCTGCCGAGTCCAGTTGCTTGTGCCTACAGTGGTCATTTTGAAGGGGAAATGTGGTTTGTGTAATGTAGGTGAGTGTTTCTCGACCCGGTCCTCGAGGACCATCAGACGGTCCACATTTCTGCTTCCTCAGCTCAAAACGTGGACCATCTAGATTGTAGGCCACTGGTAGCTATAACCATCAAGCGTCTTTCTGAATTTTTTTTTTTTTTGGAGATGTTTATGGCCTTGCCCTGGGAACAGAAAGTGCAGAAGCAGTTTGCATGTGGCTGCAAAAAGATGACTCATCCTCTGTTTGCAAAGTGCCGGCTTTTAATAACTGTGCTTGCGATGCCCATTTGCATGGCCATCAGGTCAGCCGATTGAGTGTGAGTGGCACGGTTTGGCACGGCACATGCTTCCAGTAACTGTCTCCATTTTTAAAGATCCGTTATTGAGCATAATTTATAAAAAAAAAAAACAAGGAAAAGAAACCGTCGCCGTTTCCTGTGTGTGAGGTGCAGCGACACCAGGCATCCGCTCCTCTTGCCTTGGGCTGCATCTGCTCTCTATGTAGGCAAACCCATGGAAGCTTCCGGAAACCCTGTTTCTCTGCTGCCTTCTTTCATCTGATTTAACTACCAAACCCCCCCCCCCCCAAACTTGCTGTACCTGTTAAGTCACACGTGACGGTGAAGTCTGCAATGCAGGACATCTGAAAGCACGAGGTTGCGAGAAGTTTATGTTTACATCTACGTTACATTTCCTTCCATTCATCTGTTTGGCACTGGTCAGGCAGATAATGTGCTGCCAGTATTACCTGGTGTGCGGTGAGTAAGACCCACCGTGTGTCTGTACTCCTCTTTCTCCCTGGACAATCACCAGGACGCGTGGAACGTGCTGAATTTCTGACATGCGACTGAACTTGGGACCACTTTGGGACTTTTGCACTCTGTGGAGGATTTACAGGGTTAGGGGGCCAGACTTGCAGAATTCTGCCGGACAGTTCGAGGACATTTGTGTGATGGTCAGTGTCTTATGTCCAGCATGGATCATCAGCCTTTCTGTGACCTGGATTGGGGCAGGGCTCTGCATCCTGGGTTTCCTGTGGTAGGGCAGACACCAGTCACGGGATGAGCGCTGAGGCTGGTGTGTGTAGCATTCTGTACATTTGCATTTGTTCAAAAGTATCTTAGACTTGCCATAAACATGCTTCAGTCCCTTGTTGTGAAACGTGTTCAGTAGGGTGACCGTTACATCTTTAATCCATCCATCCATCCATCCATCATCTCCCGCTTAATCCGAGGTCGGGTCGCGGGAGCAGCTGTCTCAGCAGGCAAACCCAGACTTCCCTCTCCCCGGCCACTTCATCCAGCTCCTCTGGGGGAATCCCGAGGCGTTCCCAGGCCAGCCGAGAGACATAGTCCCTCCAGCATGTTCCTCAGGACCCGTTTGCCTTGGGTGACCCTACCAGGGGTTTAAAGCCCCGGGCAACTTAGCTCCTGGGATCATTGGAACACGCAAACCCCTCCACCACGATAAGGTGTTGGCTCCAGGAGAGGATCTTTAATCCACCCCATTGTATTATGAAAAAAGTGGGATGTTCACATATCTGGGCTAGCCCTCGCAGTGTAAAGTGTCAGTAAGAATGCAGTGCATGCGGGGTGATTTGTGCCAGTGTGGGATGTTTTAAAGGACGGCCTTTGAGTGCCACCTCAGGTATGACTGACTGTATGACTTCATTGATCTATCGAATAAGCGCTTTAAGTTTGCCAGTGGCAGCTTAGTGTGTGGTGTCTCCACCCTTGTGCTCAGTACACCTTTGATTGCAGCGAATTCCTGCAGAAGATCATTCTAGAAACATGAGGGCCATTCATATTTGAACAAATGACATAAAATCCATCATTTAATAATGGCTGTGATGTATTAGTGTAACCATCACGATTCCATAACTATCTCATAAAAAAGAGTTTTAAAAAAGTGTATTAAGTGCAGACCTGAGGAACGGAGGCCGGTGCAGCGATCCTTGTGCTCTTCCTATTAAACAGTTCACCTTAGTCTACAGACAGTGTTTTTCTTGGCATAATCTGTGTTGAGTCTGGCCATGGCTGCTGACGTAGTGTGAAGGCTGCTCTATGCTTGAGGTGTTAGCTCAGTAATGCTGGGCTTGGCATGCCGCTGTACACGAGGAACGTGGTTGTCGGTGGGGGGGGGGTGTATTGTCCGCCTGGGGTTTTGCTGTGTCTGTCGCTGATGTCTCCTACACGCCATTTCCTAGTGGCATTAGGCTTCATTCTTTTACTCCCCTTTATTAAAGCTGGTTTTATTTCTGTGCTGATGATGGCCCATTTTCTGTGGATATGTTTGCAGTCTCTCATTTTAGCCTCTTTCTTTTGCAGTAGGTTTAAGGTCTCTCTCTCAGGCTGTCATTCCTCTGTCATTAACAAACTGAGACCAATATGCTGTATTTCAGTATGATTTTAAACAGCTTCATATTTCCTTTTCTCCACTGACATTTGCCGTTGACCTGGACCTGGAATTGGTATTGTTTTGGGAAAGGGCCCTGCTTCTTCTCTGAAGACCAGCTTGTCTGAATGTCTGAAATAGCTGCACACGCTGCGCCAGCTGTAGTCTCTGCTCGATGGCTGTCACAGGCTTCATGTGGACCTCAGTATGTTCCCTGGAATGTTTTGTTTTTCCAAGGTGGACCCAGCCTTTGCAGGGGATCCTGTGTATTCATGTTAAGCTCCAGGCAGAGTCCGAGACCCGAACTGCACCTGAATTACAGTCAGTCCACTACATCAGTTGGAAAAAAATGTTTTTTAGCTGATGGGTGACACAGAAACAATCTAACGTTCAGATCCCTTCGAGCTGCACTTCAGCTGATTGACAGTAGGCTACATTGATGCAAAATTTTCCGGTGTATATAAATCTGTCCCGGACAAAACGGGTAACACACCCCTGCCGAAGACTGGCTCTAGGCTCCCGAGGCCTGGCTGACGACCTCCGGCTGTGTCCGTGTGCTCGGTGTCCATCTTACAGCCTTCCTTAGACAATGTCCCCCATTCACGCTCTCCTTTGTGGAGTCACCGTCTTCTTCTGCTGGGGGCGCCTGTGGCGCCGCCATGTGGTTGGGGTGTGTCCGAACAGAGCAGCTGTGATGTTACCATCACATCATCTGCACCCTGCTTTAGCTCGGTTTCTTCTCCCACCCCTCTGTAGAGGCTGCTTTGTTTATCTGAATTGTATGCCTCTTGTCCAGCTTTGTGGAATTTCACCTGCAGTTGTTCTGACTCATATCTGTTCCGTAGTTCCTTTTCCATTGGTTCCTTTGAACGTCTAGTGTGGCTTCTCGTGGTGGAGGCCCGTAATTTGATTGGTGCAGTGAGGGTGATTTTTTTTTTTTCCCTTCACTGCAAAGCTCACTTCAGAAACATGGTTTCCTTTGAATGAGTTTGACTGCCCATTGTGAAACACAGCAGCAGCTTAATAAACACCATCTCAGTAGCTTTTTCACGTACATTATATAACATAATGAATCACTCTGGTGGACGTTCTTGCTGCCTGTCAGAGGTTGGTGTATTCGGACTCTCTTGCTGACCGTTCCTCGGGGTACGCTGGACCGATCTACACCTGACCCCAGCAATCAGGAGCTCAAAATGCCGCACACGTGTGCTGGGAACTGGGATGCAACAAAAATGTGGATCCGTCCAGTGTGCCCTGAGGACTGGTTTGGAAACACCGTCTTAAGTCACATGCTATGAAATGGGTAAATGAGGAGGGACCTTTGCCTGAGCATTTGGCTGCAGTACAGTACCTGCTGAATGACCACCTAGCTTTGTCAATGATTGTGGTTTAATCATGACAGAGGGCAGAAATCATTTCTGGGCAGCGTTTTTCATATCATTGTGAAACTGTGAAGACCCTGAGTCACCCTTCCTGTTCCTCCATTGTTCTGGGGAGGTGGGAGTATGAAAAAAGGGGGGGGGGGGCAGGAAATGGACCCTCACCATGGCGACATGATTGGGGCAGGTTCTGTGAGATTTCCCTCTAGTGCTTCATTTCCCATTTATCATTGTTATTAATAGTAACCAGTTCCTCCGTCATGTTAACTGGGCCCATCTGATTGTGAGCCCTCATTGTGCCTTTAACATTTGGCAGATTTCTATGGATTAAGCCTTTGTAGCTAGAGATGCACGGTTAACATATTGGTACTGGCCAATTATTTCGTAGTTGGTGATGTTGGTAAATGTAGACATCGATTTTGGTCTATTATGTCAGCCTTGGCCAGTATTGCTGGCCGATTTTTATTATTATTATTATTATTATTATTATTTATTTATTTTAAATTTTATTTTTTTTAAACTTAACTCGTAATATTACAAGTTAGTAGCTCCTGAACTAATGACATCATTTCTGAAATAATGGAGATGATTGCTTTGGACGATCAACCGTTCTCCCAAAGTGGAGGACGAGGGATTTTGTTGGCTCCTTCACCACTTAGAAATGGGGTTGCCGCTTGCATCTGAAGAAATAAGGGAGATTGATGACATGGTCTGAAAATATGGGGCCAGTCGAGTCCTGTATTAGTTCAAAATGGGAAACGGCATTTTATTTTCCAGTGAGGGGCGATTCTGTGAAATACGGGGCGGGTAGCACTCTGCATGGAAGAGGTCTCAGCACCGACCTGCCAGAGCGTTTTATATTGCCTGCAAAATGCTTTTAGTTTAGTGTTAAATTAGGTCAGCAGAAAGATCTTTCGTTTTCCGCCAAGTAAAAACAAAAAACAATGATTTTAATGTTATCTGCTAAGTTTCACATGGTGGACTAAGCCTTACCTTGCCCAAGGTGGTAAGTGTATTTTCAGGGTTTTGGGTCAGTAAAATCGCATGTTATGGCTGGACGTTTCTTTTCCGGACCGGTCCTCTTTATAAAGGGCTGTGTAGTGGCTACACAGTGTGCCTGGCAAATTCCTTTTTGATCCCTTTTGCTTCGTTTTGCACTCCGAAGGTTTTGCTTTCCAGGGTCATTCCTAGTGATGACAGAATGTCCATGACTCAGGTCTGTAAAAGTTTCTGAGGTCATCTCATATTTGTAGGGGGTGTGGACTCTGATGACGGGGGGTGTGGCCGAGGCCTCCATGAAGTGCTGAGGCCGGCCCTGTCATCTGCTTTGGAGGCTGACCGTTGTGCTGATCGCGCCACAGAAGATGTATTGCTGGACCACTTGGCTCTCTGATATTGTCACTGTACCCTCCTGTCTGCCACACCCAGGTTACGTGAACATGCAATGAGCCCTACTCTGAGCGCTGCTGCCCGACTGCTGCTCCGAGCGCTGCTGCCCGGCTGCTGCTGCTCCGAGCGCTGCTGCCCGGCTGCTGCTGCTCCGAGCGCTGCTGCCCGGCTGCTGCTGCTCCGAGCGCTGCTGCCCGGCTGCTGCTGTGTCCTGCCACTAGCCTGGGCTTATCCTGGAATGACCGCAGGAAGAGAATCGCTACAGACAGTACCTAAAGTGCG
This sequence comes from Mormyrus iriodes, assembly GCA_011763525.2. Lineage (NCBI taxonomy): Eukaryota > Metazoa > Chordata > Actinopteri > Osteoglossiformes > Mormyridae > Mormyrus > Mormyrus iriodes. The sequence continues at coordinate 959,595 of JAAGVU020000008.1, read as the reverse complement.
TGTCCAGCAGTAAATGGAGTCCTTTACCTTATAGCCATATTAATGTGTAGCAGCGGTTTCATTAAGAAAATGCAGGTTAAAATACCTGAATGATGTGCAGTGCGTATGGGCTTTGGGCTCGCTGCCTCCTGTGTGCCCCTGCGTGTCGGCTGGGAGGCTGTATCAGAGCTGTTCCCGCCACCCTCTGCTGCTCTCCTGCGTCCTCGTTCCACCCACTTCCCCGGCATTTGTTGTCGGCTTCTTCCTCGCGGTGACCAAGCCTGCGTCCTGTTTGACTGGCCAGACGTATGGTTACCGTGACATAGAAACATTCTGGCTTCTCTTGTTTGTTTTGTTATTTTCTACTGTCCACTGGCCAACATTTGGCATTGGCTAGCTCCCGTTTAAGGGAGATTGCCATCGTTGAGGATGCCGGCCTGTTGGGCCGTTCGTGTGTCGTTGAGGAGGTAATGCTGGTCAGTGTGTCGCAGTGAAGGGTCGTGTATGGTAGTGGCGGGGAAAAATATCGATTCTGTGATTAATCATGATTCACAATCTTCAATCTTAAGTTATGCCTGCCCCGTGACTTTTTAAATATATTTGTTGAATTATACTTTACAACAAGGGGCAGATTAAGTTCAGGCTTACGAACCACTAAGAGTGCTTAGCCCAGTCAGAGAACTCGGTATATTACCTGACAAAACAAATATGCTTCCCCAGACTCTCGAAATGGCACCTGTGACAGTGGTGAGGTCAGTTTTATAGTCAGTATTCAGTTTCCCAGCTGTAATATCTTTCAACAACAGCAAGCCAGGCAGTTTCTAATCACAGACCTTTGATATCCACAGGCAGAGATGCACACCGATCATTTTTGCTTTTTTAAAGCCCTTTTGCTATGTGTGCTGAATCTTGTGACGATCTCTGCTGTAACAAGATATTGGTATAGTATTTTGAATTGATAACTCTTGCCCTTCAAGTTCAGTAGTTGTAGCTTGCTTGCAGTTACTGGTGGTGAATGGGCACAATGCAATTAATAAAGATGTATAGAAACACTCACAATCTGAAAATCAAGTTGTGCATTGTCCCTCATAGTCCATTGCTTAAATCCCCCTTTTCTGGGCAGGTATATTTAATAGGCCATTGATTGTATCTTTGGCACGTTGAATGGTGTAATTATTAATAACATGGTGAGGTATTAGAATGGCCTGTTGCTTCTGTGTGAGGAAACGCTTGGGTTTTACGGGGAGCACTCGTGCCTTATCTGCAGGCGTGGGGGTTCGAATCCTCTCTGCATGTTTTACCTGTGTTCAGCTGGTTTCCTCTGGGTGCCCTGCTTTCCTTCCACAGTCCGAACACATGCAGTTAGAATAATTGGCGTGTTTAAGTTGCACACAGGTGTGTGTGTGTGTGTGTGTGTGAGAGAGAGAGAGTGTGTGTGTGTGTGAGAGTGTGTGTGTGTGAGAGTGTGTGTGTGTGAGAGTGTGTGTGTGTGTGTGAGAGTGTGGGTGTGTGTGTGTGTGTGAGAGTGTGTGT
>JAAGVU020000008.1:946252-956869 GCA_011763525.2 Mormyrus iriodes | reverse complement strand
AGGCCCCTCTGTGATGTCAACCCCCCCTCCCTCAGTGGAGTGGGAGGTCTCCGCCGAGAGCAAGCCCCTCTGTGAAGTCCCCCCCCCCCCCCCAGTGGAGTGGGAGGTCTCAGCAGAGAGCAGGCCCCTCTGTGATGTCACCCCCCCCTCTCAGTGGAGTGGGAGGTCTCAGCAGAGAGCAGGCCCCTCTGTGATGTCAACCCCCCCTCCCTCAGTGGAGTGGGAGGTCTCAGCAGTGAGCAGGCCCCTCTCACAGGCTGAATCCTCATGTTGGTCAGCCCCTCATGTCCACTCTCCCTCCATGGGGATTATATTTCAGGGAGCGATGGTGTGCTCCACCCCCCTCCCCCCCGGCCCACCCTGCCCCTCAGTTAAAACGCCACTCAGGACTGCCACTTCATCCCAGGTTTCCCAGGACAGGCTGAGTGTGCGTGGGGGAGGAGGGAGACGGGGGCTGAAAGTCAGCGCAGCCGCAGGGCAGGGGGCGGCGGCTTGGCCCTGATTCGCACAGTCTTTTCCAGTAGGAGGTGTTTTCCTTTCCCTGAAGAGCTGCGCTCGTTCTGCCTTGCCTGGTCGGCCTGGCTTTTTTCCATTACTGCTGGACGGGGCAGCCGGCACTGAGGGGGGTTGCTGCTGTTCAAGCCCCCCAAACCCGATGGATTCTGGTGCCGTTTCCTCGACGTTTGAGAGCATTCCCCTTGCGTGATTCTGCGCTCGGACCTCCTGGGAGGGTCATTGCCGGTCGGCGAGCGAGATTGGGAACTGGGGGAGCTACCACGGATGGACGTGCGCTGCCAGGCATGGATCCCATCCTCGAGCACTCCGTGTATCAGAGGAGTGACCGGCCACCCTGTCCTGTCCTAGGGGTGTCCTGCAGGCCCTGTCCTGTGCTGACACCCTGGCTGACCTACTGACTGCTTGGGGGTGTTGAATCTCCCTGTGCTGGATCTGTTACTGTCTTTTCTGTCTCGCTGTACACTGTCACCAGCTTATTTATGCAGAGCTTTTGAGAAGCAGAAAGAAATAATTTGGTCTGTGGAAATTATTACACGGCGAGACAAAAGGTAAGAGCAGTAAGTGCCGGTCTGAAGAGCTTAAAGCAGATCTGATGCATGACAAAAACTAACCTGGGGCTCCTCTAGTCCTACTTAAATCTCAGAGGATTTTAATGTAGCCCATTTACACAAAGGGTCTCGAGTAGTGCTGTGCACCTCTCCAGGTTCTCTATGGACTGTTAATGTATAAATGAAGCAGGTGCTGGCTGTCAGCTTGGACCACGTTGGGCCTCCTGCCGGGATGTGGGAGACGAGCTGATCTCCCGATAGCTGCTGTAGCTCTGGCTTAGGTCGGGTAACGTAGATGGAAATCGGTGAGAACCGCAGCATTAAGGCCCATTGTTCGGTGACATGTTGGTTTTTAATACACAACTTATACTTATTTATTGGTTAAATACTCTAATGATATTTCTCCCCTCTTGCGAAATTTTTGCGAAACGCAAAGAATGCAGTACACAATCAGTCCAAAAGCTTCCGTGAAACCTGCTTCAGACTGTGCTTCAGGGAGTTACGCGAAGCACAGGGACGCTAGAGGAAACCCGCAGCTCCAGTGCACTCTTGACTGAATGCGCTCGTGTTTGACCTCCGGCTATCTCCATGTCAGTCTGGTCCCATTCTGCTGCATGTCAGATTTTTCTGTTTTGAGTGTTTTCTGTTTTTGAAGGCCTCCCCTGCCTCATGACCCAACAGGTCTGTATGAGGCCATATCACGATCAGGGCTTAGTTTCTGCATTAAGGAAGGTGTAACAGATGTTCTTGAACCAATGGGCTGTGTGGTCGCTCTTTTGTTCCTCTGTAATATGGCTCTGTACCACAGCTGGTATCATGGTGGGATAATTATTTGCATTATGTCACACACTCTGATGGTTTTTTTGATGCAGGTTGACCTCTTTGCTGCCCTCTGCAAGGGGTTCTGCAGGGGTTTCCAAGTACTACATGTGGGTATTGAGCTTGTTCCTTGGGCAAGATTTCTGACAAGGTCATTATGTTCCCAAGTTGAGTTTACACTTTGATTCCTACCACCATTCAGGAGCAGAAAGGTGCCTTTCCGTACATGTCCGCAATGCACAACTAACTGGCAAATAAATGAACTATTTGCCGTGTGGGATTATATCTGCCTGGCCTGTCCACCCCTAGCTCTCTGCCCTGCCCTTTGCCCTGGCGATCAGTCAAGGGACCCATTATCTTTTCAGTTATCTCATCCAAGCAAGCCTGTCTTGCCTCGCAACGAGGTTTCTGCCGTCTGCTAATCGTCCCGCTGTGGGCCTGGAGGTATGGTGGGGCAACAAAAAGGCTTGATTTTGGGCTCCCAGGGGTGGGGGCTGCTTCCGGGATCGACTGATCATTCAGGACTATGGTATTCATTATGGATGCATCTGAAGACAATGGAGAGAGTTGGACAATGTGGGTTCTGCCCATTATAAACTAACTTTTTGATATTTTTCAAGTCCTCATATACTTGCTGCTTGACATTCTTGATGCTGGGTATTATTTCTCCAGGTAGTTTGAGCCTGTTGGAGCACAAATACTCATACACTTATTTCTTGCTTTGGAGCAACTTTGAGACCCAAGTGCCTGTTGGCTTGACAAAGCCAGACCCCCTCGCCGCCCTGAAAATCGCTGGCTGTTGTTTCCTCTTGTGAAACTCTTAATTGGTTGCTACTTGCACGTCTACAGCTTCACTCTCATATGACTATTTAAATCTGGGTTGTTCCGGTAAAAATATCTGTCAGTGGATTGAAATGTAAGCTGCTTTTGCTAAGGGTCGCCATGGCAGTGTCACAGTATCTCCCTGCCGCCAGAGAGCCCCCTAGCTGCCTGAGGCTGTCTGTCCTCCAGCCTCGGCATTGACAGCTTTCATAACCTGATTTGAGGCTAGAATGCTTTTGGAGATGATGTAGGAGTAGCTGAGAGGTCAATCGAGTAAGAGTTTGAGGAGGATGGAGAACACTAATGCCCTATTTATTCCCTATAATATCTCTTCAGCATGCTGCCTTGCACTTCGCACTGATACTCCTGGCTGTTATAGGCATTAGGTCGTTTTACAGCGAGAGAAGCCAGTGAAAGCTGGACTCCGTACACTGTGCATGCAGCGCTCAACTTGTACTGTCTCTGCTCCATCAGGACATTTTCTTCCCGAAATCCTCTTCCTGCAAATTGACATCACTATGGAAACATCTACCTCCTTCTCCACTATAAGCAGCTGATAGTGTTAAGGTCCCATTGCTGCTGGGTGCTTCAGAAATTCACAGTAACCAGCGCTTTAAAGTAATCTGCAGGAGAATCTCTTGTTTCATAACCCCACTGATACCTCTTAGCCAGAAATAATTGTATACATAATTTGGAAAGCCAGTTTTAAGACTCTGTAAGAATAAGGAACTTGTCCCATATAAGCCGTGTGTTTGTCCGCAGACAGGGAGTCGGATCACAGGAACGCGTGTGCCAGGCTTTAAATTTAGCTTTGCGGAGTGAAATGTGTTCGGGCCATATAAACAAATTTCCATTATCAAAATTAGTTTTAGATGAGTCGACTTTTTTCTCTGCTGGTCTGCGAGGCACTGAATGGATAGACACGGTAGATTTAAATTGTATGATTATATATCAGATCTTTAACTGCTTGTTTTCTTGTCCCTTGTCTAATAATTTTGCTGTAGGGACTGGATTCTCTTGGCCAGCGCAAACCAGCTACAGACCACTGCTAGTCACATGCAAGACGAGACCTCAGGCTTCTGGTTTTCCATGACAAATTTAGCATGGATTAGCCTCCGCGTGTTTCTGAAAGAAGGTTTTCATTAGTCTGTTATGGCAAAGTCCCACACTGCTGCAGCAGCCTAGGGGCCTGTGGGACGTCCCTGTTCAGGCAGCTGTGATTGGCTGAGGTGTGTGTGGGCCTCTGGAGAGGGATGTAATTAAACATTCTCTCTTTGTTAATTAGAACCATCTCAGACTTCATGCAGATAATGCAGGTAACCTTTTACCTGTATGGACTGCATAGTATATGCTGTAGGGTCCCTTTCTTGATCTCAGCTCTTTTGAGATACCTTTGGTTTTGTTCGGAGTGTCGGTCGCCCCACTCAGGCTGCATTAGTGAGGGTTACACCACCGACAGCCAATCATGTATTGTGAGAGTCATGTGACCACGGACTCTCAATGACCTCTGAATGTTGCATTGACTTCTTCATGCGTGCCCCAGTCTCTGACCATCTGCTGCACCCAGTTGGAGCCAGTCCAAGTCCGTAGCCTGCTTGTTTTGCCTAGGAGACGGACTACATGTTAAGGTGGACAGGAAGCTGCACAGAAGGGTGCAGGCTTGGTTCCGATGCCAGCAGGCTGTTTTCTAGAGGGTTCTCCACTGCTGTACTTCCTGTCGTTTTTTTTGTTTCTTCATTTTTCCTTTTTCCGTCTTCCGCAGTGGTGGCTGGAGCTTTTTTTTTATGCCAGGTAACTCCACAAATTACGCACAATAGAGTTAGAAATACGATGCTTCCAGAAAACGGAAGAATCTCTGCCGCCATTCCTGTGGGCCTCAAGTCCTTTTGTTCCAGTAATCGTCCACCTTAGATGATCATTAACCCAGTCTGATGTGTTTAAGTTTCACCTGCAAGTCATCTACACATTCTCTGGAGTGTTTGTGGTTTTACTTCTCCCAGTTATAGAAAAGGGCTTCACTCCAGCCTGATTCCCCTCTGTGATGGCTTCCCTGATGGCTGGAGGGGCTTGGATGGTCTGCTGAAATGAGACTTGAGCAGCCCTCTTGAAATGGGTGATTTGCTGATTGATATTCTCTTGCGGTGTGGGAGGAACCCAGAGCTTTGACCTTCTGGCAGTCCTGTCGGACTGAAGCCCTCCTTTGATCGCACATGAAGGAGAATGATAACTAGCTTAGCTTAGCTTAAGTCCCCTTTTGCTTCCACTGTAGGGCAGAATCGAGGCGTCCCACCTGGTTCGACCCTGCGTTTTTCCCCTAGGTACATTTTTCATGTACTCCATGCTCTCTGAATATGAGGATATAATGTTTGTACACATTTTCTGCACTTATTAGGAAGCAGCTCTTACTTTATGAAAACCAAGCACTTGAGTAGTATAGTGAATGGTAACCCCTGGAGACAGCTGAGGCCGCATGAAGAGAATGCCTGTGAATAAAAGTATTGTGTCCTTGTCACAGACACTTCTGTGTGGAAGGTGGCAGCTGTAAAACTTGGCAGCCTGGATGATCTTATCTGTTCCTTCCAGAGTGAGCCAGAACTCTATGGGTCTGAACCTTCCCTCCTTTTTGTCTGTAGCGGTCGACTGCTCTCGCTCTCAAAACATCCGTTGTTTTCATCTAGGAGATCAGAGACCTTTTCCCTGTTCTCCTGGTGAGTTAACTCTCTTAGATTTGGTTCTTCCTTTAAACTGGAACTGATAGACGTTTTAAGGTGCCGTGCAACTTCATTCCTGTCACAGAAAGCTTTAGGAATTATGGGTGATTTGTATTGCCTGTGTTATTATACCAACTAGGTTTGTTTTTTGCAGAAGCTATTTATAATTTGCTGGTTTTATCCATGGCTAACCTCAGTGTATTCTCCTTGGCAGGCTTAAGTTGTGATGTCTTGAGGGAGTCTCCTGGGGCCCCTTGAAGGAGGTGCTGCAGGCGCTGATGGGAACTACTGCTCCAATATGAACCTTCATGATGTTGGAGGTAGGCGACGCTTTGAGGACCCAGAGTTTACCCTGCGGATATACCCGGGAATCATTGCAGAGGGCACCATCTACTGCCCTGTCACGGCCCACAAGAACACCACGGCGGCCGAAGTCATCAGCCATGTCATCGACAAGCTGCAGCTTGACAGGACCAAATGCTACGTCCTTGCGGAGGTGAAGGAGTTTGGCGGAGAGGAATGGATCCTGAACCCCACGGACTGTCCCGTCCAACGCATGATGCTGTGGCCCCGCATGGCCCTGGAGAACCGCTTTGGCGGAGAGGATTACCGCTTCCTGCTGCGAGAGAAGAACCTGGACGGCTCCATTGACTACGGGAGCCTGCAGATGTGGCTCCATGTGACGGAGGAACGTCGGCGCCTGGTCGAGCGGGGCTTCTTGCCACAGCCGCCACAGAAGGACTACGATGACCTGTGCAACCTGCCCGACCTCAATGAGAAGACACTTCTGGCCAACCTGCGCGGCCGCTTCAAACAGGAGAAGATCTACACCTACGTGGGCAGCATCCTCATTGTCATCAACCCCTTTAAGTTCCTGCCCATCTACAACCCCAAGTACGTGAAGATGTACGACAACCACCAACTGGGCAAACTGGAGCCGCACATCTATGCGGTGGCCGACGTAGCGTACCACACCATGCTGCAGCGGCGCCACAATCAGTGCGTCGTCATCTCTGGGGAGAGCGGCTCGGGCAAGACGCAGAGCACCAACTTCCTCATTCACCACCTGACCGCCCTCAGCCAGAAGGGCTTTGCCAGTGGGGTGGAGCAGATCATCTTAGGGGCTGGACCTGTGCTGGAGGTGAGGAGGCTGCTGGGTGGGGGGTGAGGCTGGCCAGAGACGGGTATGGCCCTATCCCGTCTCTTCCATGTCCCCCGAGGAAAATAAAATGCCTGCGTTTTATTGGACGTGACATGTCGGCTGTTGGCTGAGTTCGTGCTGTCTCTTGGACTTGTTACATGCTATTTGCTTGTAAATTTCAGTAATTAATAGGGCTGGTACATCGGGACGGCAGTGCAATGCTTTTGTACAGCTGGTGGTACCGTGTCTGCTCATACCATAGAGATTCAGAGACTGTGACCTCGCTGTGCTGTTTTTATCAAAGGGCCTTCTCATCTTAAGTGACTCTGTAGTGGCTGATTTTGGTCCAGTTGTTCAGGCAGACATAAAATTAACTTCCAGTGAAGGCTGCTGCTGCTGTGTATGAAATCGTGAAGCAGGAAATCTTTTGTTCTCACTCTCCGCTGCTCTTGTTTTTAGCTAAATTTGGGATTTGAAACCATGTTTGGCCGCAGCTGTTAAGTCCATATTTCTGTTGCTGTTTGCTCTCATTGCTGCTTAATCCATTTGGGCTTCCCTCATACACAGGCATTCGTTTCTTCCGCACTGAACCGCTCAGTTGTTACACACTTGACTTTTGATCAAAAGCTCAGGAGGGGCAGTGCATGGAATTTTTCCCTCACTGAGGAGTTCTGTACTTTGATAGTCTGTTTGCTGTTTATGGTGTCCTCCTGCCGCCCTCCTGCTGCCCTCCTGCTGCCCTCAGGGACATAACCAGATGCTCTCCCGACTGCCAGCTCTTTTGCTCTGCCTGACAGTGTTGGTAGCTGATGGTTTCCATGTCTTTGCTGATGAAGTTCTTTTCATGAGATTAATATTAAGTATAACTGTAAGAGCAGAGCATTCAGAATAGCTGGGTGTCTGGTAACCATGACCTCGGCTGTATGAACTGGGAACGCGGAGGTTTTCAAGCATACATCAGGACTGTGGTGCTTGGTCGCGGTGGGGACACTGGAGCATGCAGCCTGAACAGTCCGGGGTTTGACTGGAGCAGCCTGGTTTGTTTTAGCCTGAGCCATTGGGCAGGAGCTCAGCTTCTCGCTCGTTTCATCTACCTCACACACTGACTGGACAGACCGGGAGCGCATACATGATAACAAACATGCAGATCCTTCAGATATCGTTTACTTTTGGACCTTCTCAGAAAGATTTGAATTAAAAACACTGTGTACAATAATACCGTAAAGCTTTTCTGGTCTGCTGGATGAGAACCAAGCGCAGATACAGGGGAACATTTACTAGGGGGGAAGCTGGGGGTCTGCGATGTACAGTGCTTCAGGAATGCAGGGCGGCTGCCTTCTCGGGGGCTAATGTTTAAGCACGTGGCTTAATCTCCAGCTGAGCGGCACAGCTGAGTGGACTTTCTCTAGCCTTCTCCATACATTAATCTCCAGTCGGACCGGCGAGCACGGTTTGGGTGTGTGGACACTGTCGGTTCATGTTAGCCCGCCCATCGCAGCAGGCCCCTGTGAGTGATAGCTATGTGGTCAGCCGTACCGCCTAGCAGCGCCAGTTTGCTTTCAGGCTTTGGATATACGATGAAATACGATATACGATGTAAATAATTGTTAATGGCTCATTTATTATTCTAAGATCTTTTTTTTTTTTGTTTACTTTACATATGTTCTCAAATATTCAAATATTCCACAGTGCGACCTCCTCCCAATCTTACGTGTCTGATTCCTGTGTAATTTTCACTTCCTGAAAGGCCTCCCTAAGCTAATTTGTAATAATTACAAATTATTAGGGCTCCACAGTACTGGAAAATTTTCAGATATTGTGATGTGAATATTTTGCATAAAAAATATTGCAATATTGATGCAGCAATAAAGCACTTCAGAATTTACCCAAAACAAACTATAGCCAAATGTAGTTTCTTATAGTGGAGTCTGTCAAATAAGTTAGTGTTGCTGTAAGTTGTACCAACAGACACAAAGCAATGCTGACAAAGGAGTTACTTTTGCTCAATATCGTCTCTATAGGATCCAAAATATTTCCATACAGTGTTGGGGTCCTATATTATCTCTCTTGGACTCCTTGTAGCTCTGCTAGACCGGTGGACCCATTGCAGAGAACTGCTTTTGCTTCACACAGTAACATGTCTCATGTATGTTGTCATCTGACTGGCTCTTCAGATCGGCCTTTACAAAGAGCTCCAATCAAGCTACAGTTAGTCCTGCTGCAACATGTGATGTCACTCCGAGAATCTCTTAGCATGATTGATATTCCATTGAATCTTATTGCCGAGATTAAGCTTATTTGGAAGTCTAAGGATTAACGCAGGGGCTCCTGGTGAATTATCGATGAAAAAAGGGCAAAATAATAATATATAATAACAATATATTATATAATAAATATAATAATCATAAATAATAGACAATAAAATAACACATGAGTACATGAGCTGTGATTGTTAGTGGGTAATCTGGGCACCAGTGTCGTGATATGCACATGCAGCTACAGAGAAGGGATAGAATGCACGTGGAATCTAATGATGTCATGCTTTCCCGACTGTCTGCTCTGCAATCCAGCGAAGTTCTCTTCTCCTAATTCTCTCAAGCATCTCAGAGAACAGATGCATTTTGTGACTCTTAAAATTTCAAACAATGGAGGAGAATGACATCAATAAAATCAAAAATTAATATCAAAATTAACATTTAAACAATTAAAACAACTAAGAAATCCAACATGATGCTACCAAAAGATGAGGCACCAGAAGAGGGGAGGGTGGGATTAAAAACAGGGGTGGAAAAGGCAGTGCAGCTGATGGGAGGGAACGAAACAACTCACGTGCAGAAACTGGATATTCCGAAGGTCATAAAAGCTGAGAGCAATGAAAGGCAACTCAAACAGAAACCAACAGAGCTCGGTTTCTACCAGTGGTCCCCAAATGGACAGCAGCGAAATATCTCAGGCCAAAGAATTTGGCCAAGGAGCGGGAGGGACTGGGCACACGCTGGAGAGGAGTCGGGACACATGAGGAAGAGCCCACAGTTGGCCTACCCTGAGAGAATGTGCCCAGGAGCTGCAGAAATCAGCACCTCTTACCAGATATTACCAGCTGTCTTGGTATGAAAAGTGGCAAAATGCCAAGCCCGGTGACTGGAGTGTAAGACGCGAGCGGGACTGGCTGCCCCCCACACAGGTGCCCAAGCCCTTGAGGAGCAGCCCACAGTTCGTTTGCCTCAAGAGGGTGTGTCCAGAAGCTGCGGGAGGAACATCTGAGCTCAGGTGCTCAGGTCCTCCTCTCTGAGCTCTTCGAGAGGTCAGGCCTCCCTCAGGTGTCTGGAGCAGCGGCTCCTGTCCGCGGTGCATGGCCTGGTGGCAGGGCCGGTCAGTCCTGTCAGTGACATAGGTGGTTGCTTAGGACATCAGCTCCAGAGGGAGTGCCGACTTGCCTGTCAGTTTCAGTTTGCCTCCAATGGGGGGCGCTGATGATGCTGCTGACCTAGGGCTCCCCATCGGCTAAGACCGGCGCTGCCTGGTGGGCTGGGGCCGTGGCAAGCGGATAAGCAGAGGAATCTCTTACATTATCACATGTATCTTTATAATAAAGTATATATTTAGAATTCCAAAGGTGGTGTCCTGGTGATCTTTCAGAAGATTAGTGTCTCTATGTGTTGACATTGGTTTGATCATAGAGATTATTCAGTGTTCTCTCCCTCAGCTTAAATAGTAAAATTACATGAATCAGGATTCTTAAAACAGTTTTATTTTATTGATGGTTTTATAAATAATAAAAAGAAAATGGATTTCTATTAATTAATGGTTGGGCCCCTAATAGAATGTCAGGGATAATGCTGAGTGTAAAATATCATGATCATGGATGATAATAATAACAGATTAGTACTCAGTACTGCCTGTGAGAGAGCCTGCATGGGCGGCCAGTGTGGGTCTGCATGGGCGGCCAGTGTGGGCCTGCATGGGCGGCCAGTGTGGGCCTGCATGGGCGGCCAGTGTTGGCCTGCGTGGGCGGCCAGAGGGGGCCTGGATGGCCCGCCAGAACGGCAGTGCCTTGGCG
>JAAGVU020000008.1:898781-912606 GCA_011763525.2 Mormyrus iriodes | reverse complement strand
ATGCCAGCAGGACAGCCTTACCACCAGCCTGGAGAAGTTCACCCCGGACACCACAGATCCCTGCAGCCTTCCCTACCCCTAGCTGATTCACCACCCGTGCAATCTCAGCGAGACTGGGTGGTTCACAGCTTATTGGGGGATCAGCCCCAAGAACCGTGGACCCAGAGATGTCCAACATCCTAGCCGGAAGATCAGCTTTAAACAACTGCTCCGATCCCCAACAGGCGACAGGCCCCAATGTTAGCATGCCCAGGGGGGGTTGGGCGGCCAGTTGACCTTGGACCTCCAGAGGTTTTTTTTCTCCTTACTTGGGAGTTTTGGTTCCTCTCCTCCATTGTTATCTGGCCTTCCTTCTTTTCCTCTCCTCCGGTGTTATCTGGCCTTCCTACTTTCTTCTGTCAATTTGTCTTTTCTCAGTATCATGTAAAGCGCTTTGGGGCAGCTCTGTTGTGAAAGGCGCTATATAAAATTAAAATGAATTAATTGATTGATTGATTGATTGATTTGCATGACTGTATTAGCGCTCTGATGGTTTGCCCCCCCCCCCCCCCTCCATGGTGCCTGCAGCAGAGCTGCTACCGCGGAGAGCAGAAGAGTGTCCTGCCTGCTTGAATCGAGTTGTCATGAAATGTTTTACAGTGGCCCGAGTGCCAATCCCGCCACCAACCTGGGCCGGATGGCCTTTAGCATCATACCCAGGACAGGCCACATGCTGACTAGCATAACTAACCTTACTGTACATAGGCTGGGGCATTGCCGCCCAGCACAAGGAGGAGGGCGTCGCGACCAGGCGGGTTGTGAGGGACAGCCACGGCGTCCTCCTGCATCTGATCCCTTTTGAATGGAGGTGTGCTGTCCAATTTGGATCTGTCTCCAAAGTCCAATATCTGAAATCGTGATCCGCGTGCGTCATTAATCCTGAAGCTCAAAACAAGCTTTCTCAAACCTGAAGACAGCGGTGATGCGGCTCACACTGATTTCCTGTTATGGGAGCAGTTCAGTAAACTTGGAACAGTGGGGCAAATGAGGATGTGGAGAGAATGAATGGGAGTGGAATGTGCCTGTCGGGCTCTCGCTCCGATTTTCAGTCACTCAGTAGTGCCGATGTCAGTTTGGGTAGGTCTCGCCGGGGCCTACCAGGTTTATTCCTTTACAGAGGAACCACGTTGACAGCCTGCTAATTCTCTGCTAACAGCCTGATAACAACAAGAAAGCCACCAGATTAGCTTTACGTTGTGTTTCGTTGTGAATCACCTAGTAGTCCGCTAATGTATCCAAAACATGATCACCGTGTTGAATGTTAAAACTGTGCAGTAGTTTCCATCCTTTGTCAAAGGATAAAAGGATTTAAATGCCTCATACAGTTAGAGAACAGGATTATCTTGTTTTCGTACCAGTGAAGTAATTGTGCTTGCTTTTCCTCCATTAAATTGTGCCGTGGCTCCATGGCTCTCGGCTGCAGCGGGTCAGTGTATTTGGCTAATACGTATCTTATCCGTGATTTATGACTGCTGTTGCTGTACGGCCGATTCTCCTGGCCATAACAGTACCCTGGGCTTCTTCCTCCAAATTGACCGCGTGCGGTTTTCTGCGATCGGCTTCCCCATCCCGGCACCTCTGGCCTCACCTCCTCCTGGCAATCCCCCTGAAGCGTGCGTCACTGATCCGGAATGTTCTTCAAACCGGCACTGAAAGCTGTGTGTGTGCATATATGTATCACAGGAATGTTTCCTGATTCCTGGTTGTCGGGTTTGTCTCATTTTTACTTGGTTTTTTCACGCGGTCTTGATGCTGGGCGCACACACATCGATATTATATTACACATGTGCAATTGTCACCAGGGCTTCAGATGGTGGGCAAAACTTTTGGCTGGATGCCAGTTTTTCGGCACGATACGGACATTTATTCACACCCACAGTTTGGTAAGCTGATTAGTAAGTCGCCTAAAATATTAATGAGCCATTTTATGACCCCCAAAAGGTAGGTATATATTTGACATATTCTTATGTTTAATAAACATGTCGATTCTAAACTGCAAAAAGTACCGCCACATTACCGAAGTCTTTTTACCCTGTTCACCCACAGTATCTCCTCTTTTAAAAAACATGCTGTGGCTGTGAGCTGTCCCTTTCTTCACCTCCACTTCAGCGCTTACTGCTTCCACGATTTCCAAATTTCCAGTATTATGTGGCATGCTTTGCTAACCAGATTTAATAAACATAAAGATACGTCAAGTTTATACTGATTGCTAACTTGGATGTTACAAAATGCATCTCGCATACCGGCTAATATTTTAGGTTTATACTAATCGGCTTACGAAATTGTGGGTGTAAATAAATGTCCGTATCGTACCGGTGGCGTCCAGCCAAATGTTTTGCCCGTCATCTTTAGCCCCGGTAATTAATGTGACTGTGCGATATAATATCAATATAATATCGTCTAGGGCCAGCCCTAGACCTCAGGCACTTTTCCACCATTACAGCCGACAGGATAAAGCTGATGTCATTTCTTTGATTTCCGCACAACCCCCTTCAGGTGGTCCACTGTTTTCCCAAAAGGAGTCGCCCCCTAATAGGGAATAAGACTGGCAGAGGCACCCCCCAGCTCAGTAGTGAGCAGGTTTTACCATGTCTGACCAAAGCAGGTGGTGTCGTGTTCAAGGCACATTTCTCATATCTTTTGTTGTTTGCGCTCTTGGTCCAAAATGCCCCTTTTATCCCCCATTTTTTTATATCTATTGAGTATTATTTCTGCGGAGAAGCAGACATATCTGGCTGGCCTACTCCATTTGTCCCATCAGCCTGCTCAGGTGGCGATTTGATGGTGCGTCCTCCTGCTGTAGTCAGGCCGCAGTGCCAGCAGGACCCACGTGGTATGCGGGGTCTCTAAGTGGTTTGGGCAGCTCTGAAATTCAAAGGTGGTTGTCCGTCCGTCCATCCGTGCGTCACAGTGATGCTGCATTTTTGTTATCTTGAATCATCCCACAGTGCACTCTCTGTCCTCTCTCTGTCCAACATCAACAAATTTTTAGAATGAAACATTTTGGGAAATGTTCATCTCTGAGTATTTGCACCCGGACTTGTGCTCAGTTGTTGCTCATCTCTCTTGGTTCCATCACAGTTGGAAAAAGTCTTACCTCTCCATGGACACTAGGGGGTACAGTACAGACAGCAGCCCAGATGAAAAGGTGAGGGTCATTCGGCTGCCAGTGACATGTCACCCTTGTTGTTCTCAGGCTGGCACAGTGCGAGACTCGATGGCCAAATCCCTTTACAGTGCCCTGTTTGACTGGATTGTGTTCCGGATCAACCACGCCCTGCTCAACAACAAGGACCTGGAGGAGAGTGCCAAGGTGAGCTAATGGGGCAGGGTTCTGGTTCGGGGAAAAGGAGGGTGACGTTGCAGTCACGCTATCTCAGATATAGGTGGACCTCTCACATTAACAGCCTAAGGTCTGTTCTAGCCCCCCCCAATCCCCCCACCAGAACCAGGGAATGATCTCCTCTTTTACCTGTTTCATTTTGCCCAGATGGTGGTTCTGTTTCAGGAGCAGTCTAGAAACACTAGCACACTGCTTTATTTTCTGGCCAGTAAAAGCCTCTGGTGTTCCGAATGGCTCAGCAGGGGTGTGATATATGGCGCGAACTTGGCACCCCTCAGGAGAGCAGTGTGAGGGATTGTAAACAGATATGTGCCCCCCCCCCCCCACTGCTAGTCCTCTTCATGACCCTGATACTTTTATTTGCCATTTGTGTAACTACGGTTACAGGTATGCTAAAATTCTTGATTCTTCCATTCCACACATTGCTCCCATAGGACATACGGCCATACAGGTGAAAGTGAAGCTTGGGGTCAGAGCCGTAGGTCAGCCATTTATTTATCTGGGACCCTGAAGGGGTTTTTGGGGTTAAGCATCTTGCTCAAAGGACCGGCTGTGACCCTCCAGACACGGTCACATAATGCAGCTCCAGAGAGGCACCGTTATGAATGCCATGAAATGCAAGTGCTTCTGCGGTGGGACGCAGATCTGAATGCTGTGCAGCCCAATGGAGGCCTCATGCCTGGGAACAAGTTCAGGCAACCTTTCTCTCTCTGGGTCTCCGTCGGAGGTAGTTTGTGGAGTTGGAGTCAGGAATGTAGTCTGAAATGCTCCGTCTGAGACCCAGCATCTACCTGTCTTGAGTCTTCTCTGGCACAAATGTGTTTAACTCTCTGCTAACACTTCGGATGCTAGTTGGGTCTGGGAATTACGGGAGCGCACTCGCTGCCCTGGGAATTACGGGAGCGCACTCGCTGGTCTGTGTTTACCCAGCGCTGTTTCCTGCTGGCCCCTGCACATTCCAGATGTTCTGCTTTTGCCATCCTCTTCTAATTTGCTCCCTAAATCCTTCCCTTAAGATCCTGTCCATCGGTGTGTTGGACATTTTTGGCTTTGAAGACTATGAGAGCAACAGTTTTGAGCAGTTCTGCATCAACTTCGCCAATGAGAGGCTCCAGCACTACTTCAACCAGCACATCTTCAAGCTGGAGCAGGTGAGCACGCTCGCCATTTGCCGTCGTTGGCGTCCGCACGCGTGGACAGCGGTCAGTTAGGTCCAGGTGGATGGTTCCGCCATCGGGTTAACTTACCGTTTCCCTAGGAACAAGGTGAAATAAGTACATTCCCAGAGAATCTGGAAGTGGAAATGAAAGGGTTGCGAGCAGTTTTATATATTTTAAATTCTGGTCAGCAAAGAAGCAAGTACATGTGGGTGGTGAACTATGCTGTGTCCTCATCCCTGTGCATGAATCCTGTGACACGTGACATGCATGCCTTCCCCTGCAGCGGGCACCAATGATCCCAGAAGCGTAATGCCTGTCACTGGTGGGGGCGGGCCGCTCGCTGTGTCGGAGGTGTGGGGACCCTCGGGGGGTCTGCTGGCCAGTTGGAGCAGGCGCTGCCCTGGGGGCCTGGGGCAGGACGTCCCCCAGTGTCGGCTAGAGACCTGTGCCTGCATGATGCGGGCCTTGACGTCAAGCCTGAATTTCTGGAATGATTAGATGTGATGTGAATTGAGAGATCTGGATAATACATGTCATATTAGCTCTTTAGAGATTCCAGTCTGCATCACACGGTGCTTTGTCATCATATCAGCCTAGAGGGAACATAGTGTGTTCAAGCTACACACCAAGCAGGTTTTTCACTAACTGAAGCACACTGAGTATTATTTTCTTAACCATTTAAAATGCTTGACGTGCTAATATTTGTCATTAAGAACAGACCGTTTGCCTGAATTGTGGTGCTCTTGAATCATGGTTCGCTTTCTGTCCCTGATGCGGACTTGTAGCCCGTGTCGGCCTCACGACGGGTCCGTGTCGGCCTCACGACGGTCTTGTATCCCGTCCCTGTTGGCCTCGTAACGGCTCAGTGTTGGCCTTGTGTTGAGCGCGTGTTGGCCTCATGTCTGGTCTGTGTCGGCCCCGTGTCAGCCTGGCGTCGGTCTTGTGTCTGGTCCATATCGGACTTATGTCGGTCTCGTGTCGGTCTTGTATGTGGTCCGTGTCGACCTGCTGACGGTCTCGTGTCTGGTCTATGTTGGCTTCATGTCGGCCTCGTGGTTGGTCCGTGTCGGGCCCGTGTCGGCCTTGCGCCGGTCTTGTGTCTGGTCCGTGTTGGCCTCATGTCGGGCGCGTGTCGGGCACGTGTCTGGTCCATGTCGCATGGTCGCATGTTGGGCTTGTTTGTCTGCCAGTTCCTTGACCCTCAGGTTGCGGTGCTGTTATTGGCTGTGTGACACATTTGGGGAGAATCGCACAGGCTTACATACACTGGGATTAAAAATGAACACGGCACAAAGGGTAGCTGCATGGTGCATTTCCATGTCATTTCAGATCTGGAGCGGATTATGCAATGGCTTGTTAAAGTAGTTTCACTAGGCAGCAGCTCTTTTGTGCTTTTTAAGACCTTGGAGGACTGTAGAGACTGGCTTAGTAAACCATTTAAGTACAGTTCTGCAGCAGCAGGCATTGTGATGATCAGATGCACCTACAGAGGTAGCCATCTGAAATCATCATCCTCGTGGCTCTCTTGATCTCTTGAAGATGTGGGTTTTCTCCTGTCTGGAGAGCATTTGCTTTGCTCCTGGGAAACACTCTGGTCCTGCTATCCTGAAAGATCTGTGAAAGAAGTCTTTGGAAAACCGCGCATCAGGCCTTTGAAGTTGTGTGGCCATGCTGAGTGACGGTGTGGGGCTGTGAAGGGCTGCCTCAGAGCGACCCTGAAGGCCGGGCCCCGTGCTGCTGTAATTTCCATCCCCCCCGCAGCAGACTCTCTGTGTCAGAATCTCCCCTCTGTCACTCCTACAGTACTGTTGAGGATTTTCTAGTGGTGCTGGTACATGACTGTGTTCATGGGGGTGTGATGCACAGCCAGAAGCTGTTACCATTAAAGTCTTAACAGTTTGTGAATCCTTAACGCCTTTTACTTTACGTTTTCATTTATTTTCCATTTCATTTCATTACCATAGCGCACAGTCATCCTGATATATACTAGCCCCCCCACACAGAAGGAGGGAGGCTCGTTCGGCAAGCCAGCCGCAGCTTGGCGGTACGAATGTCAGCTCGCATGTGTGGGTATCTGCCAGATCACTCCTAGCCCAGCAGCTAAGGACACTTCCGTTTATTGAGTGCGTTGTATGTTTTCACTCTCACCGTCAGTTTCACTGCTGCCTGGCCCCGTCACCTCTGTTTATCATCGCACGCCGTTTCTGAGCACCTGTCTTCCGTATCACACGTTTCTCCTATTTTCCTGGAAAGGCTGTAATTATTTTTCCCACAAGGAGTCATTACGTGGTTTATTTTATGAATTATTTTCAAACAGTGACAAACATGCAGATGCTTGTGCGGTCCTGTGACACACAGAGGTTTGTAAACAGTACTGCGTGCATTGGGACATCGCTCCATTGAGCATCTTTTGGGCACCGTCCCGGAGCTGAGAGCTTGTTCTCCGGAACCCAGGAGTGCTCCAGGATGGCAGAATCGTCCAGACAAGTACCTTTTTTCATGTGACAGTATTTGCTATTCCTGCTCCACACAGGAATAAGCGACCTTCCGTTCCCTTACGACAGTGTCTGGTGTGTGTTTGGACTCGTAAATAAGTAACACTGATCTGTGTGGGCAGTTTCCATTGGCACAGAAAAGCACTTTTGCCTTGAGAAGCTTGCTCTATTCTTTCACAGCTTGATGGTAATCTTCTGGTAATGACTTTAACAGACCATCACGATTCCATAAGCTTGGTTTGTCCTGACTGAGGTGGATTGCTGAGAACACAGATGAAGTGCCTGATGGGAGTTGTGTAATGGCCAATGGGATTTTGCTGAATTAGTGCAGAATAATGATATGTGGGCTTTAGCCTCAGGGGGAAATCTGACATTATCAGACGTACCTCAGAGTATAGCGTTACGGTAGTTTCAGTGGGTTGTTTTTTTTGGGTGCTGGCCAGGTTTGTTTCACCGCCCCTGTGCACTTCTGCAGTAGGACTGTGGCCATCACAGGCAGTGTGCCAGTGTACCAGTGGGCGGGGCCCCTCGCCAGACCCCACTCTGGCCCACATGCCTACCCTCTGTGCCGTCTGCTGCTTGTAAACACAGCCCAGCCTCTTTGCACACTGGCTTTCATGGTTACACCCCTCGCTCTGCTCAGCCATCTCCGGTAATATTGTAAATACTTTTGTTTGCTTGTGGGTGGTTATTGGAGTTCATTTGTGCCCCCAGCCAGATGCCTGACTTCTGAAGGAGAGGTGCATTGCATGTGGATGAGATGGCCGGAGTCACTGAGGTCCCGCCAGCTCCGTTTGAAGTGTTTTGTCGCGCGTGAAGTGTCTTATTGATATTGTATGCTGCAGTGAATCCCCATCACTATGAAGCTGGCTGCGGCACTTAACAGTATACCGTACTTCACATTTCAGACCAGTACAGGCTCTGTTCCATTTGCATGAATTAGCATTTCCTGTGTTCGGCTTCAGTCAGTCGCCCAGCTGGCCTCTTGTACACCCAGATATCTTAACTGAGTAGCAGAGGTTTATGACTGCTGTTGATCCCACCAGCACAACACTACGTGCTTGAAATACTGAATTATTTCGGGAAACTTTACAAAGAAATTTGGAATTTTTTCATCCAGGCCTTTCTGTTTTATGCTTCATGGAAATAAGTGTGATCTCAATATATGCGACTTTTCCTTGCAGCACCCAGTTAGCTTAGTGTACCCTGAGTGGGAGACGGGCAAAAAAAAAGTGCACTTTACTGGCAATACACCATTTATCTAAATGAGCGGTTTTCTCACGAGCAAATTCCACAAAGGTTTGGTTGGCGGTTTTGGCGTGTTTACGAAAACGCAGCCGGGAGGCTTCCGGAACAAGCTGATATGCCTGTAACACGGAGGCCTTAACCTCATCGAAACTCAGGCTCTGCTCGAGGGTGAGCATGGTGCATACTTCCTGCTACTTCCTCTCGTGGCCACTGCAAGGTAACAGTGATCCGTTCGAACACGGGAAAGTGTGTGTCGTACTGCCCCACACACACCCTCAGCACAGACATATATTTCTTTGGGCTGTGAGCTCACCATGCCTCCTTGGGGAAGCCGGCCCCCGCTTTTCCCACAGCCATGTTGAGCTGGCTGCATGTCGTCAGGGTGTTGCAGCGTTTCAAATCCGTGTGGGATACCACTGAGCTTTGGAAGCCCGTCAGTGCTGCGCTTCCTCACATGCTTGCTCGACATGCTTGCAGACTACCACCACTCTGCACACAGAAATACTTTCCTTCTGGTTGTTCTCTTTTAGATACACAGGCCCTGTCTCCATTATGTCAGAGCATAAAACCGCCTTTACCCTGTCTCCTCATTTGTCATCATCTGTACTGATGGACCCTGGTTTTACTCTGATCGATTACAGGTGTGTCTTTCGAGGAAAGAGCAGATGTCCCTAATATTTCTTTGATTCTGCTGATATTGTTGGGCTAGTGAACCCTCTAGAGGTAACAGAATTTCAGCCAGATGGACTGTCACTCAGAATGCTGTGTAATCCACGGCGCCCTCTCTCATCCCACGCTAAGTGTGGAGAATCAGCGGATGGTGCTCTCTCACATCCCGTGTGCACCCTGTCACATCCTGTGGTGTGGAGAGCCAGCCGTGTCGGAGTCGTTAAGGTCCCTGGAGTGTGGCGTGATGGCTAAAGGCAGAGCCCCAGCTTTGCATCTGTAGCAAAAAGTGTTTCCCTGGCCTGCGTGTTTTTAGAGCCTGTGAGCACCCGTTTGTAAGCGTTGGCAATGGGACACGGGTGGGCCGCCTGAATTTTGTAGTGTTTTCATCCTATTCCCCAGGTGGGACTGACATCAGTACCTTATTAGGCTCTGCTAGGATCTGTGTGTACCAGTGAGGCTTCCATACTAATCTGTGTGTGGGGGAAGCGACATAAAAAATCATTTCAAAAAATAGTAATGTTATCTAGCTGTTCCAGATGGATTTTTACTTCTGTTGAAAAGAGGAGGAAGGGGGTAAATCATCTCACTGGTATGTTACTAAGGATTGTATTCTCTACAACCCCCCTTAAAATAAAAGGATAAAATGTTAAGAATACCCACTGGAAGGAGAGTGGATTGTTTCACGCTTGGCAGCGCTTTGCTGCTCAGATGTTATTTTGGTACGAATCCAGCAATATACGCTTCCAGGGGAAGGAGGCTACGCGCAGCAGTGGGCTGTGGTGTTACACGCTAATGGGACCTTGGAACTGCTGGGTTTTCGCCTGGACCATAGAGGGCAGCACCCACAGTGGCTGTCTCCCCCAGCACCGGCCTAGCAGCTCAGGGCAACCTTTAACGGCACACACTGTAGAAGGAAGGGCACGGGAGACGGGGGCACACCGCAGGGGCGCGGGAGACATGGGCACGGCGCGGGAGACGGGGGCACGGTACGGGGGCACGCCGCAGAGGCGCGGGAGACGTGGGAGACGGGGGCACGCTGCAGGGGCGCGGGAGACGCAGGCATGTTGGCACTTGTTCACGACACGTTCCTGGAGACAGGTGTCCTCTTTTTCGTCCCCCACAGGAGGAGTACCGGTCTGAGGGCATTGCCTGGCACAACATCGACTATATTGACAACACAGGCTGCATCAACCTCATCAGCAAGAAGCCCACGGCTTTGTTCCACCTCCTGGATGAAGAAAGCAAGTAAGTGTGCAGAACCTCCCTCGGGCGTCCCCATGGTCAGCTCGGCCCGATCACGCTAGCCCACCGGCCGCAGGACGCTAAATACGAGTGAAATGGCATGTGTGCATTCTGCCAGTCTAATATGGCAGCCCGGCTCCCACTCCTCTCCGCGCAGAGTAACAGTGCTCTGTCTGACTCCACCTCTGCCGAAATGAACTGTTTAAAAAAAAAATAAGTTATTTTTTGAATCCTGATCCATGATGTCATGGTTATTAAAAGCCCTTTCCGCTGATGAGGGTGGGCCTTGGATGCCTCATGGCCGCCTTGAGGCAGGAATGAACGTGGCAGCCTCAGCTTACTGTCTGCATGGGGTGACTGTGACAGAATGGCATTTTTAACGCCGAATATGTCCTTTTCTAACAGGCTGTTCACGAAACCTTTCTGGTTTAAAATATTTCCCAAACACCTAACAATTCGAAAGGTGCCTCATTAATGTATTAATTTATTAGACAAAATGAAAATGGAAGGATTTGAGCTCAGGCTGGTAAAGAAATGTGTTTTTAACAGTGTTCTTATACGCTCTTAAAACCTGCCCCCTTTTTCGGTGTTAGGGTTTCACATGAAGAGCAAGTTTCAGGACTTTCAAAGCGCATCTGGATCCAATAACTTGTTGGATTCAAGGCTAGGCTGTTTTCGCAAAAGCAAAGGTCAGATAGACTCCTTGTACGTTAGTGAGATTTATTTATTCACATAAAGGACATGATGTATAGGCTTATTAGTCGCTCTGTAATTCTGGCATGCGCCCTTGAAACCGGAGTACAGAGCTGGTTGGTTCCCAGGTCTGGCCGCATGTGGCGGTATTCTGGGGTACAGCGAGCAGAATGACAAGTATAGTGTTAGACATCGTAAACGGGCCACTGGGCTCTCGTATGGCTCTCCTCATGAGTAATGACCATGGTGGGTCTGTAAACTAGTACGTGCCTGACCCCCCCCCCCCCATTTCTGCCACAGCTTCCCCCAGGCCACCAATCAGACCCTGTTGGACAAATTCAAGAGGCAGCATGAGGGCAACAGCTACATTGAGTTCCCAGCCGTCATGGAGCCCGCGTTCATCATCAGGCACTACGCTGGGAAGGTCAAGTATGGCGTGAAGGTGCGTGCCAGGTGGATGCCGCTATGGCGCCTTTCGGAAATACTTCATAGCGCGTTAATTCCTCGGTTATTACTGACCTCTTCTGCCGTTTCCCACATAGCTACCATCTTCCAATAAGTACATTATCTTTATATATATCTTTTTAATATATCTTTATAAATTTATTTTAAAATACAGGGGCGGGCAAAATGTACTTAATGGCATTTGCTGTAACCCTTTGTTTTTGTAGTACCTTTGATTGCAATTGTAGTTCTGAGGATTAAAGCATAACTGTCGTTTAAGAATTTTTTAATGTGTTTAGCGATTCGATTGTGAAAGAATAGCATTTCTCGTGGCAGAGAGTGAGAACAGCATGCATATGGGGTATGTTACTTACAGTCACATGAGTGAATTTGACAGAAAGGCCACTCCCTTAAGCCCCACGCCCTCCTCATGCCTCCCACGGCCCGTCTCGCCCTCAGGACTTCAGGGAGAAGAACACAGACCACATGCGGCCCGACATCGTGGCCCTGCTGAAGAGCAGCAGAAATGCCTTCATCTGTGGCCTCATGGGTATCGACCCCGTGGCCACGTTCCGCTGGGCCGTGCTTCGTGCCTACTTCCGCGCCGCGGTGGCCTTCCGGGAAGCGGGCCGCAGGTTCACGGGGAAGAAAGCCGGTGAGTGATGGCGAGTGTCAGGCTGGGCCGCTCCGGGGGCGTTAGGGCCCACGCACTCTTAAAGGGAGGGGCTTCAGTCCTGAGCAGCCAGAAAAATTGTGCAGTACTTGGTGTGACTAACTTGGAAAAAGAAGTTAAATCATATTTTTTGATTGCGTACAGCATTACATATGCTTGATTACCTAATCCTGAGCTCTGCGTCATTTAATCTGTTCTGGCGCCGTGTCCCGGCCTGCAGGCTCCTCACAGCTATGTCCTTCCGGAAAGGCCTGATGTGCTCGTACGCAGAAAGCTTTAAGAGCAGTGCCTCTGCAACGTCTGCATAGGGCGCGGGGCTCTCCCGTGGAAAGGCCTGCTGTCTGTGTGCTTGGCCACGCAGTGGAAGGAGCTGCTGGCCAGGCCCTGCCTCAGGGGGCTCGCTGTCGTTTCTGGTGCCTGACTGTGAACAAAGAGAGCGTCTTTGGTTGAATATGATTGATTTTTTCCCTCCTGAGGCACATCCTTTGCCCGAAGTCCTAGCTGATGGTACTCTGTACTTTTGTTTGATTGTCACTGTCTCAGTGCTACCCAATGCTATCCAACCTGCTTCCTTCAAGGATTTGAAACTGCTGCTTTTTAATATGTGGTTCCTCAGCCGCTGCACCCCCTGCTGTCTGTCGAGTTGTGCTGCCGATCGATACAAAAAGCAGCATCACTGAGAACAGGGTGTTTTTATACACATGGGAGTTTATATACAGGCCGCCGCATTCAGGGGAAACCGTCCTGTGCAAAAACAGTGGGAGGATTATGCTCACCATTTTATACTAATGAACCATATTTGAGTCTACCACTATTGTCCGATCAGATTTTTGATTAATGAGCTGTCCGAAGCATCCCAAAGTGAGTGTGTTGTTCGTGTATGTGTGTGCGAGCACGCAAGTGTACGTGTGTGCGAGCGAGCGTGCGTGCGTGCGTGCGTGCGTGCGTGTGTGTGTGTGTGTGTGTGTGTGTGTGTGTGTGTGTGTGAGCGAGCGAGCGAGCGTGTGTGTGTGTGTGTGTGTGTGTGCGAGCGAGCGTGCGTGTGTGTGTGTGTGTGTGTGTGTGTGTGTGTGCGAGCGAGCGAGTGTGCGTGTGAGCAAGTGTGCATGCGTGCGTGTGTGTGTGTGTGTGTGTGTGTGTGCAAGCGAGCAAGTGTGTGTTTGAGTGTGCGCGGCCGGCCATGGTGGCTCAGAAGGGCCTCTCTGACTCCACTTGCTGCCCTCAAAACCTCGCGGGGTTTCTACGCCCCCCTCCCCTCAGCAGAGGGCAGCTTTCTCAGGTTCCTCTGGAGCCCAGCGGCAGGCAGCCGCATGCCATCCTGTTTGTCTTTAACTGCCCTTGAGCATGGAGCCTCCCAGCTGGGTCCGAGCCTGCGAATGCAGCTGCAGAGATCTGCCCACCCCTGATAGATCTCCTCTCTCTAGCTATGTACACTTCACTGTATGCCTGAATCACCTGGCTAAATATCCATTTGTGCCCAACCTTCCAAAGGACATTGCTGGAATTTTAGTGTATTTTAAAAGCACATGTTTGTATTGTCCAGAATAGCCTGTGTCACAGATGTGCTCATGTTCACATGTGAAGCCTAATTTAATTGCTTGGGGGGGGGCATTTTTTAAATGTGAAAACTACCCTGGCATGATGCATCGCTTGGCCAGAAAGAGGAGATATGTCAGACAAATCAGCCTGGGCAGGACAGACTGTCTGGCTGAGCATAATCGGTCAGGCATGATGTCAACTGTAATTAAAGGGAAGTTTTAAGCCAGGCCGTCGGTATGGCGGGTGAGCCGCAATTAAAGGGAAGTTTTAAGCCAGGCCG
>JAAGVU020000008.1:858754-891347 GCA_011763525.2 Mormyrus iriodes | reverse complement strand
TCATTACCCTAATGTCTGTAGCGCCTCAGCACTGCCTCTGTTCATTACCCTAATGTCTGTAGCGCCTCAGCACTGCCTCTGTTCATTACCCTAATGTCTGTAGCGCCTCAGCACTGCCGCTGTTCATTACCCTAATGTCTGTAGCGCCTCAGCACTGGCAAAGTTCATTACCGTAATATCTGTAGTGCCTTGGCACAGGCATTTTGCTCTCCCTCTCCTGTACTTGGGCAGGATGTCAAGAACTCCTGTACGGTGCGGTGTATAAAGTAGCTTGAATAAATTAAACTGACACTGAAATTAAATTAAACTGCAGCGGTAGCTCAAGTGCAGTAGCATACAATAACATTTAATAGCCTGCCCCTTAGGCAGTTACAGTGAATAGCCATTTCTTTATTTTTAATAACACAATTTTAACAGCGTATAGCCTCCTCCATTAATTTATTGCCATACCAAATAGGGCTGGATGATATTGGAAAACAATCACATTGTGATATTATATATTTTTGTGAAAATTACACTGCAGTATTTATAAAAAAAGGAGTTGAAAATTTCCTCAAAATAACTTCTGTATGGCTGTAGTTTATCTACTAATAGAGTCTGTTTGTGGTGTGTAAGGAAAGTCAGGAGTTCACTCACATGCTGGTTAGACTGAGCTCTGGGACGTAAATGATGTGATGCTGCTGGTGCCTCAGGCTGTGCCAGCAGACACTAAGCAGTGCCCACAAATCACCTGCTTTTCCTCAGTATCATCTCTATGGCATCCAAAATATTTTTGGCCAGTTCTTCTTGAAAGGCAACAGTCATTAAAATTGCAGAAATTGACAAGGTGCTTCCTATGACAGTAAAAATGTTTTAGCATGACGTATAAATGGTGTCCGCTCAGCTGGTGATTGCAGTTCTTGCAGTGTGACAATTGCCCAGCATGCGATGTTGATATTAATACGGCTTTTCCAGAGTATTGGCGGTATTGCTCGCTCCCCTGGTTTGCACACTGCCAGAATGGCGAGTCGTCCTCCCGAACAGATCGCCATAATCCCATTCCCCAAGCGCGGTGCTGTGGCACACTTCCCAGCAGGTCTGCCCACCTGACGGCGACCTCAGCCATCCCCCAAATCCAGCCCTGTGAACAGAGAGGCCTTCTAATCCTTAATGAAATCCCCCCCCCACCCCAATAATGATATAAACAGGTCTGCAGCTTCCCAGTGTGCCCCCGCTAGTCTGGGGGGCGGGACTATCATCTGCCCCAAAACGATGTGTCACTGTCCAGCGTGGTTGACCGGTGATGTCAGGCCAGTCTCAGACTCGTCGAGAGTCAATTAGCGAGCCACATGTTTCCATAGCAAACACTGAGCTCAAAGGGGCTGAGCGACGGGCCCTGATGCAGGGGGCCTTATTCCACACGGCCCGGCTTACAGGGGGTCTCTTTCTGGTCTTCTGTAGGACTTTGCTCATCATTTCCACACACTTCTGCCAGATGCCTCCAGCATCACCTCGCAGAGCATGAGATCCTTCCTGCAGCAGGCCAACCTCTCCCCTGATGGATACCAAGTGGGCCACACCATGGTACGGGCCAGCCCACGGACTTGGACGCTCTGTCTGTGTGTGGAGACTTTTATGTTGTCATGTAAATTGTCATGTGCGTGTGCGTGCAGGTATGTGCACCCCAGTGCGTGTGTGAGTGCTCTGTGATGGCGTCCCGTCCCAGCTGCTGCCCTGCAGAGTGCTCTCTGGGTTCTGGGGCTGGTCCCGGGCCCCCCACAACCCTGCACTGGATACCCATTTTTCTATAATGTTTTAGAAATCTGAAAAATAGAAAATTAAATGAAATGGGAAGTTCAATATAAACATTTATTTAATCTTCATGCAGACATTTTATGCCTAATTTTGAGCTGTTTATATGTCTATATTGATCCATCTATCATTACGCCATAATGACCCGTAAAAGTCGGGGTAATTCAGAGCTGATCCCAGGAAGCCGTGCATTCTCCTGTACGTATACACACACACACACACACACACACACATACATATACATACATACATACATACATACATACATACATATATATATACACACACAGGAACATGCTTAGGACACACCAGAGCTCCATATCCTCCTAAGTGCGGCCTGTGACCTGTGGCAGGATACCTATGTAGGCAGGCAGCCCTGTCCCTGACCCGGGGGGGGGTGCACCCTCCCAATGTTGCCACTCTTATTACTGACTGCTAAAAATAGATATGCAGTAATTTCAGGCTGCTGTGTGTCACCCACCCACGCACCCACCATGCACTGAGAGTGCTGCTGTCGCTGACCCCCAGGTTCGCATTCCAGGCGGGGGGTGGGGGCATGACTGGCCGGGGGGAGGGCTGTCCCCATCTCGAATGTGACGTCGTCCTCGTGCCGCCCCCCAGGTATTCCTGCGGGAAGCGGAGCGCCAGCGGCTGCAGGACCTGCTGCACCAGGAGGTGCTACGGCGGATCGTGGCCTTGCAGCACCGCTGCCGAGCCGCCCTGGAGCGGCGGCGCTTCCTCGTCATGCGGCTGGCGGCGTGCCTCATCCAGGTTGGTGTCTGCATGCGCTCTCTGACCGCGGTGTCGGCCAGGCTGCCACACTCTGTGAGGCTTACTCTCCATAACATGGCACTCTGATGCACTGCGAAAAGATTTGGCAATTCGCCAATAATCTGCAGCTCATCTGGAGAAGTGAGTGATCTAGAAACAGGGACCCCCCCCCCCCCCCGTGGGGGAAGCAGGGGTGCGCCAGCATGTGGAGGCTACATGTGAGTGGAGGTCCCCATATCATTCGTATGTGTTTGAATGGCCTCTTCGCTAGGGGGTGGTATATTCAGGCAAAAATGCTTTTTGTCAACATGGGCTTTCTTTGACTAATGGTGACATGAAGGCCTCAGTCAATAAAGAGAGAAACACTGAGTGGAAAAGACACTAAAGCTATCAATGTAGGTAAATGGTATGAAAGGGTTGGGTAGGTCCTGTGGTGACTGGGCAGTGATTCTCTTGGTGTTTCATTGTTCTGAAGTCATCTTCTCCCAAAGGAAAGCAAAGGTTTCCCGTTGTCTTATAAGGTGAAACTTACTATAGCGGGTACAGTTGAAAACCTAAAATTGATCCTTTTTTAACAATGAGTATAAGACAGACGTGTTCTAGTGGAGATACATGGTCGTTGTTGCCTTCATTCAGTCACGTGCTTAAGAAATCCCATAATATGATACTGCTGGGTTCACTAGAAAGTACAAGACCATGTGAGGCTGGCGGTGAAGAGCGTGTCTGTTCCTTTGCCTGTGCAGCGATGGTGGCGCAGACAGTGGCTGCAGCGTGATGGGGGGGAGGCGGAGCCAGACCGCGTCCTCTGTGCCACGCTGTGCTTGCAGGCCGCCTGGAGGGCATTCAGACAACGGCGCCGATTCCTGCTGTGGAGGGAAGCAGCCCTGGTCATCCAGAGGAACTTGCGGCTGTGGAGATGTCGGCGAGCCAAGGCGGCACGTACCATCCAGGCGGCCTGGCGCGGCCACAGGCAGAGGAAACGCTATCTGAGGCTGCGGGGCTCCGTGCTGATCCTGCAAGCCGCAGCGAGGGGAAGCACGGCGAGGCGGAGGTGCAGCTTACCTTATTCACTCAGTCCTGCCATGTTGAAACAGGGCGCCGCTCACAGACGTTAATTTGGGAAATATTCCCTTTGTCTTTGGTCCTTCTGTAATGCAGCCACATGCTGTTGAATTCTCTCTTCAGGTTTAAGGATCTGAAGGCCCAGAAGCTAACAGAGAGGCAGCTACAGAATGGACTTGAGCCAGAAGAGGAGATCCCAGCTGCCACTGGCCTGTATCTCAGCACATGGGAGGAGCACTTGTGCCAGGAGCGAGAGAGGGCCACCATGGGAGGCACCCAGGAGAGGGCAGGACTGAGCGTCATGAGCTGGGAGGCTGTAGTAGGAGCTCCGTCAGGTGGAGCGCCGGGGGGGATAGAGACGCCGAAGGTGTTGGAGGATCCCAGTCATAAGACCAGAGTCAAGCGAGAGAAACGGAGGAAGAGAGAGCTGGAGCAGGCGAAGTTTAGCTTAAAGCTGCTGAAAGTGAGGTCTACAGGGGCTCTCTCACCATCCCAGGAGAGGAACTGGCCTTCTGAGATGGCTTCAGAGGATCTCTCACCATCCCAGGAGAGGAATTGGCCTTCTGAGATGGCTTCAGAGGATCTCTCACCATCCCAGGAGAGGAACTGGCCTTCTGAGATGGCTTCAGAGGATGCCCACTCGCCTCAGGGAACTCCTGACAGTCAGAGTTCCAAAGGAAGCTTTGGGCTTTATGGCATCGATGACTGTCCTAAGGACTTGCAGGTCACTGCGAGAGCAGAAGGTAGCAGCTCTCCTGCTGTGATCCCTGAGCAGACGCAAAGCAGTCCAAGGTCTCCTAGTCCACCAGGACCTGTCAGCTCAGATGGATTCTCTGCCGGTTTCAAGGTGGACTTGATGAGTCTAGGTCCTTCTCCCAAAATAGAAAACAGCCTTCCAACCTTCTATATCCCGCCCCATGAGAAAACCATCACAGACGTCTCTCCTGTTGTGCAGCAAGCAGAAGCAGCAAAGCACCTTAAAGAGATGAAAGAACCTTCGCAGAAGCCCTTGGTGGTTGTCATCAGCATGCAGAAGGGCTCGGCGCTCGACGGCGGTCAGCAGAAAGCAGCCGAGCTCCGGGACAGATCTGCCCAGACGAGCCCGTGCACTCCTGGGGCAGAGGACTCCAACCGCCGGGCTGTCCTGGAGAGGCTGGAGAAGATGAACGAAGAGAAGGAGGAACGCCTGAAGCAGCAGCAGCAGCAGAACGAGAGAGAGATGATGGAGCAGATCCGACAGCAGACAGAGAATCTCAAGAGGCAACGGAAATGCTATGCTCAGTATGAGAGAGACCTTCTGGAGAAGCAGCGGGGGGAGGCTTTGCTGAAGATCGAGCAGAGCAGGCAAGGTGGTTTGGCGCAGGAACCTGGAGGCCGCAAGCCTGAGAGGCCAGGCTGCCTCCAGGTGTCCCCATGTGTGCCAAGCACCCTGGTCTCTCCCGGATTCCAGGATGTTCAGATGACCAGAAACCTCATATGTCATGGAAAGCAGCCTGCTCCACAAACTAGCCTAAATCAACCAATCCCATCCTTGGAAGGAAGGGCCATGTTGGATGGCTGGGCACCCAAGCTGAGCCTGGAGCTGCAGGAGGGTCCTGCCAGAGGGCGGCCACACATGAAAGTTCCCATCAAGGGCTTGACCACAGCCAGCCAGCCAACAGACATCTTCTTCTCACCAAAGAACAACAAGCTGACTGTCTCCAAGTGAGTGACAGATATGGCATTGTTATTTGCTGACTGCATACCGTGTAACAGAATGGCATTGTCAAAGTGTTTAAACATGTTACAGGTCCGATAAGGACATTGCCAATCAAGAGAGGTCAAAGGCTTTCCAAAAGAACGAAGGCTTCAGAAACTCCAGGTCCTCCAAGGGGCTGAAAGGACGGGAGGTGAGTAAAGAAGCGACCTTTCTCAACTGGTCATTTGTTCTAGAAGGTTTAAAAAACCACAGAGGCCCTCAGAGCAGTGAGTCAAAGGGGCTGGGTGTGGTCGGGTTGCCAGATGTGCCTGGCATGCCTGCGGAGCCGGGGCTCACGGAGAGCGCTGACGTGGGCATAGCCATACATCGCTGCGTAGCTTATCTATTCATTAATGTAGTTTTTGTATTTAATGTAAAACTTTTTAAGTTTTATTTATTGTTAATTATATTCTTATGTCTCTTATCTTATTTTGTCCGCAGCACAGAGATAAATATGTATGTACTTGCCCTCAATCTCCTTTAACGCCTCAGGTGAAGCAAAACCGCGTCCGCAGGTGTCCACCTGCAGAGTCCCAGCCCTCCCAGATTGTTCTCTGTCTTAGAATCGCTGCCTCTCTGCGACTGGCCAGGGGGTGACAGGCGAGCGAGCGAGTGGCAGCAGCCACAGTCATTTACCTGTTTCGTTATCGTTTGGTTAATTAGGTCGCCACAGCCGGCCATAAAAAGAGAGCTCGCATGGCGCGGACACGCTCCGACTTCCTGAGCCGAGGGTCACACCCCGCAGGGGAGGGAGACTCAGAGGAGGATGAGGGGGGTGACCACCTGTCCCTGCCCCTTCAGTCCCCCCATGCGCCCCCCCCAGAGCAGGACACTGATGGGGAGGTGGCTGACACTCGTCTCAGTGACTCAGAAATGGTAAATGGATGAGCCCAGGGCCTCACCAGGCCCCTCCTGGTGGGGGGCACTGCTGGGGGTGTTTCTCTACTGCTAACCCCTCCAGCACCCACCTGGGAGAAGTCGCAGTACTAAACCACTTCAGTACTCCACATTCTTGGTAGTGTCTTCCACTCTACTCTAGACGGGGAAACACCTTTTGAAATTTTAGGGGAAATAAATGAATAAGTTAAATACATTTTTGGGTGTGTTGATTTGGCATTTATCCATTTTGATATACACAATGAAAGTAATTCCTAAATATAAAGTCAGCATTTGGACAGTGGAACGCGTTTGCGAAAGAACTTTGTAGCAGATAGCTACAACACTTTTATGTTTTAAGAGACTTGCCATATATTTTGGCTTGACTCTCTTTCAAAAGAATCCTGCTCAAATGGTCCAAAATGTCCGATAATCAGCTGTCCTGTCCTTGTAGACAAGGACAGCTTCGTTCAGAAGCGTGTTTGCCCCGCCCGCAAGAGAGTAGCTAACCCTAACCCACTCTGCTGTCGGTACTGTGGTTTGGAGCTCCAGGCTGGCATGTGAGGCCTCCCCATGCGGCTCAGGCCTGGGGGCCCCCTCCCTCACTGCCGCTCCCAGCCTGGTCAACCCCAGCTACTGCATGCTTCAGGCCACTACGCCAACCGTCTGTGGCGGCATGTCGTCGGCTCCTCCTTCTACCACGCCGTCGGTGCTGTGCTTCTCCGGGGGGGGGCTCCGGGGCCCCAGCGAAGTGCCTTAGGGAGGCTTCACCGCTTTCATGCCGATTCACTCACCCTTTCCTCTGGGACTCAACTTTCCTGTGTTGCAGTGGTGGAATAATGTGACGTGTGACTGCTGAGCAAGATCGTGTAGGTGTGACTGGTGACATGCTGGATGAAGTTAGTCTAGGTTCAGGCTCAGCTAGGCCCCTCCCCAAGGTGGAGCGCTGCATGGCTGCCATAGAAATGGACGTTTGAAGGGGTGCCTGCCACCGGCAGCCTGGGGTTTCGGGTTGTAAATCTGCTAACCAGTATTTATATCACTGCTTGTCAGTCTGTTAACAAATTACTTGGTGCCAAATGCTACAAAGCCAGCACTTTATGCTGGTGCTTGATTTGACGGATTAGATGATCTATTTGGCTGAGCGGTGCTTTGAAAGTGACAAGAGGAGTTTAAACAAAGGAGCTGTTGCATCCGTTTGATTCTAAGCAGGGCATGTCAGGACCAGCCATGGCGCACTTCAGTGAAAGGTAGAAGCTGGATTAATCATTTAACCTAGTACTACACTGCCACCTAGAGTTTCAGTAATGTATTACCTTTAAAACACTTGGAAAGGTATCAGATTCTAACGCCTGTATGGCCTCAGCATTTAAGTGTACAGAAGGAATTGGTAGTTTTGGTACGTTTACATTTCGTAGCCTGTTCCATTGATATGGGAATATGTGTTTAACAGCGTCCTGTTTGCGGATGGAGTCTGCCAGGCTCTTTGTTCTCACCTGAGGCTATAAGCTGTTGCTGTAGGGTAGTACTGCTCTGTCTGAGATCTGAGGTCTTCATGGCTGTCCGTTAGCACCTCCAGCAGAGCTCTGTTGGGAAGCTCCGTCACATGACCTCATCACAGAGGGCCTTTTCCTCGCCATTCTGTGACGATGCACCATCCGTTGATGTTGCAGACACCATTTGCTGGTGGGGATCAGAAGAAATTCCATAAAACTGCATCCTCAGGGAATCCGGCCAAGGTGGAGGCCCTGAGAAAAAGCTCGCACGTGGACGGCAGGTATGCTCCGCTCGCGCCAGGTGTCGTTTTGGCCACATGGAGTGAAAACGGGAAACACTTTCAGGACCCTCTTCCTTGTTCGAATTCTCACTTACTCCTACTTTGGTGTCAGTGTGCATTTGTTTGTGAACTTTCTCTGACAGGATGATGATGGATGTGTGGTGCTGACCTGAAGTGCCATCTTTAATGTCCTGCGCGAGCTTGATGTTTTGTATTTTTTTGTGTGTTCTCCCTGGGCGGCAGGATGAGAGGCAAGATGCGGTTCTGGGGAAAGATGAAGCAGGATGAAAAGAAGACACTCAGAGCCCTGGCCAGTGCCACTGACATACCAGGGGGAGACTTTACTGACCCTGGGTTGTTCATGGGAGAGGGTGAGCAGTACACACACACACACAGACACACACACACACACAGACACTGATTGGGCAGTGATACATCCTAAAAAAAAATTCTGCGAAATAAATGTACAGACCGGTACCAGAATCTCTCACGTCTCGGTTTAGGTTGTTCTGCTCTTTGCTGGCACAGAGGTGGAGCTTCCTAACCACACTGAAGTGGCAGCCAGTGGGAAATTCCTGTTAAATAAGTGCTGGAAATGTGAACCTTCTGCTTCGTGACCCCCTGACCGCAGTCTTCACACTCCGACAGGGCCGCAAAGCCCCCTCCAAAGCCCCACGCTGCCCGGCGAGTGGGGGAAGGAGTTCAAGGACAATAAGGAGCCGTCCCCCAAGATGAAGCGGAGACGCAGCGTGAAGATCAGCAGCGTGGCCCTGGAACCCGCCGCCTGGCAGAATGACGCCCTGCAGATCCTCACCAGTGCTGCCGACTACCGCAGCATGAACGACTTCCTCATGAAGAAGGTGGGCAGCTGCTCACACTGCTCACACTGCTCTCCAGGCCCCAGGGGGTGGGGCTGTGGTCAGGGGCAGGGCCAGGGTGGGGGAGGAGCTGGGCACGGGGGAGGGGCCTTACCGGCGAGAGGCTGTAACTCGCTCTGACAAATCTCCTGTTTCTCCTGGGTGATGCCTGCGCTACAGATCAATGACCTGGATACTGAGGACAGTAAGAAAGATACTTTGGTGGACGTGGTCTTCAAAAAGGCACTCAAGGAATTCCGCCTGAACATTTTCAACTCCTATTCCACCGTTCTGGCTGTGAGTAACCATCATCTGCACCAGAGCTACATTAATCTGGTTTTGTTCAGTAAGGTCTGCAGTATGCAAACCTTATGAAGAGTGTTTTTCCAGAGTTTTATTAAGAAAAATATTGACAAATACAATAGATGGTATTCCTTTCAGGTGAGCTGTAGTCTTGATTGTGATAGGTAGGGCTTATATCAGGAAATTACTAGGATAATTCTACTAGGAGAAGGTGTATGGCCAGATTTACTTGCTTACTTTAATAGCATCTCTGTTTGATAGATGAAGCAAATTTCCAAAGCAGCCTCTTGCCTTCTCTCCCGCTCGCCTACAGATGGACGATGGGAAGTGTATCCGCTGCAAAGACCTGTATGCGCTCTTTGAGCAAATCCTGGAGAAGACCATGCGACTGGAGCAGCGGGTCTGGGCTGAGTCCCCCGTCAAAGTGTGGGTCAACACTTTCAAAGTGTTCCTGGACGAGTTCATGACAGAATACAAACCCTTGGACAGTGCGGCTAGCAAGGTACGGCGGGCCAGCGCCATGCTGATCACCGCGGTGACAGGCGCACATGTTCAGGCCTGCAGCGGGAACTCATTTTGGTGTCCTCCTCCAGGTGGCCAAGCCTGACCGGAAGAAGAGAAGGAAGAAGGACGCCGATATTGTACGTCTTTTTTAGCTAAACATTTTGCAACCAGGCTGATCAGTTACTCATTTCAAAATTAGGAAATTGTCGTACAATAATACTTCTGACCTGAAATTTCGAGAGATTCCTGTATTCATATGTTTTTGAGTCGAGTCATTAAAAAGCCCAAGGGCAGATTGGATCTCTCCTGCAGACTTAAAGGCAGTGAAATGGTTCCCAGAGTAACTGTTGTCTGCAGAAACACTGAGGTCTCCTGACC
The DNA here is from genome assembly GCA_011763525.2 of Mormyrus iriodes. NCBI lineage: Eukaryota > Metazoa > Chordata > Actinopteri > Osteoglossiformes > Mormyridae > Mormyrus > Mormyrus iriodes. Next base: position 881,290 of record JAAGVU020000008.1, on the reverse strand, counting down.
TGCTAAGTGTAGCTGGATCCTGACTCCTACAGGTTGAGGAGCACAGTGGCCACATCTTCCGCTCCACGCAGTACAGCATTCCCACCTACTGCGAGTACTGCTCCTCCCTCATCTGGATGATGGACCGGGCCTGTGTCTGCAAGTGTGAGTATGGCCTAGCCTTCTCTCTGGCCACCTCGTTCCCGGGAACTCGCAGGTGAACGCGTTGGTTCACTTCTGCCCAGCGCAGAATGCCCCGGGTCCTCTTCCCCCTCACCCGCAGGGTTGCGTTGAGCCACTTGACATGACTCCATGCTGTTTCCTCTACAGTGTGTCGCTATGCCTGCCATAGGAAGTGTTGCTTGAAGACAACGACCAAATGCAGCAAAAAGGTAGCGCGACACGCAGCTCAGTGCCCCGGGGAGGGCCCCGCCGTGACGCGTAGGGCTGCTGCTAGCTTTATGCCGGCAGCCATTGCTGTACGCATCTTTGTTTGGAAGCTGTTTCTGTTATCTTTGAATTTGAAGAGTAGAGTTATTCCCGTGCGTCTCTCTGTCCCCGGTGCAGTACGAGCCCGAGCTGACCTCCAGGCAGTTTGGCGTGGAGGTGACCAGACTGACTAATGATGAGAGAACGGTGCCCTTGCTTGTGGAGAAGCTCATCAACTACATCGAGATGCACGGGCTCTACACTGAGGGCATATACAGGAAATCTGGATCCGCTAACAAGATCAAGGAACTGAAGCAGGGGCTGGACACTGGTATGAGTGTGGCTAGCAGAGAGAGGTGGCTGCTAGGAATGAACAGGAGTCTGCTCACTGGCACTAATGCACTTACGCACTCTCCACATCCAGATGTGAACAGTATGAATCTGGACGAGTACAACATCCACGTCATTGCCAGCGTCTTCAAGCAGTGGCTCCGTGATTTACCAAATCCACTCATGACCTTTGAACTTTACGAGGAGTTTCTTAGAGCCGTGGGTAATGACAAGTCCATTGAATCTTTTCTTCATACTCACATGTACATGACTCCAGATATGCAGAGATTAGCTAGTTTTTATATATAATGTATTTCTAAAACGTATCTTCTGTTATAGATTAAATTTTAGTAGTAATGGCTCTCAGAACTCAGAACACTATTATTCGCTCAGCTCTAGGTAACGTCTGCTTGGCATAGATAGCCTTGCGCGCTGATGTTTGGCCCCCTTGGCATAGATAGCCTTGCGCGCTGATGTTTGGCCCCCATGGCATAGATAGCCTCGCACGCTGATGTTTGGCCCCCATGGCATAGCTTCACATGCTGATATTTGGTTTCACAGGTCTACAGGACAGGAAGGAGGCAGTTCAGGGCGTCTACTCTGTGATTGACCAGCTCAGCAGACCCCACCTTAGCACCCTGGAGCGCCTCATCTTTCATTTGGTCAGGTGCGGATATGGAGCTCAGGGATGGGCGCTGGCAGAGCACTGGGAAGGTGCTGGAAGGGGACTGGGAGGGTGCTGGAAGGAGACTGGGAGAGCACTGGGAGGGAAATGGGGGGACACTGGAAGAACACTGGGAGGGCAATGGGGGAACACTGGGGGGACACTGGGAGAACACTGGGAGGGCAATGGGGGGACACTGGGAGAGTGCTGGGAAGGTGCTGGCAGGGTGCTGGCAATGTGACATGGGCACCGTTTGACCGACACGCGTCACTGGGGTCTTTTCAGGGTTGCTCTGCAGGAAGAAACCAACCGTATGTCTGCCAACGCCCTGGCCATCGTGTTTGCCCCTTGCATCCTACGCTGCCCCGACACCATCGATCCACTGCAGAGTGTGCAGGACATCAGCAAGACCACCGCGTATGACCTCCTGCCCGCACCCATGGCGCCCCCTTTTGGTGTCCCGGTAAATGGCATCTTGACCCGTTTTTATGCTGCTGTCTCCTCTGCAGGTGTGTGGAACTGATCATCGACGAGCAGATGAACAAGTACAAAGCCAGACTTAAGGACATTAGCAGCTTGGAGTTCGCCGAGACCAAGGCCAAGAGCAGGCTGACCCTCATTCGGAGATCAATGGTACGAATCAGTTGGGGTGGACAGGACAGCGGGGGGCGATAGAGAGCCTGAACAGGATAACCGTATTCTTAGCGTTCGGCGTAGTGCCCTGCCTCCTGGCACATTTTCTTTGTGTAAAACGCCTTCCCTGACCCTGCAATTCACAGAACTAAAGCCTTAATTCCCTCAACGCCCTTAATCTCTCCCGTTTCCTCACATTAGCTCAGAATAATTACAGTAGCCAGCTCGTCAGAGCCCCAGCAGTCAAGCCTATGTGTTATCAGGTCTGTCTGCTTTGAACTAGACTCTGTATAGTATGAACGAGATGTTTGCTGTGCCAGATGTTCTGAGATGAAGGGCAGCATGGCAGCCTGTCTCCTCCTCTCCCCCATCCCGCTAGTGAGGATGGACCTCAGTGCCTCTGATTCTCCACCATCGTTTCCGTTTCAGCCCTCCCTAAGTCACTCTTACCCTGTTCTCCCTCCCCACCCCCAGAAACCGGTACTTATTGCTGTTAGGTTTATGAGCATGAGCCGCACTCTGGCCTCGGTACGTATAACGTGTCCGTCTCCATGTGGCACGCTCCACCTGCCTCCTCCGTCATTCCCAGGCCCCTCCCCTCCCCTCCCATCTGTCCATACCTGGCCTCACTGTCGCCCCAGGCCCTGTCTGTCTCTGTGCCTGTCTGTCTCTGTGCCTGTCTACCGTTGCTGGCTTAGCTCATGCCAGCCTGCACGTGCTTCGCGACATCACTGTCCAAAGTTCTGCCGTGAGCTTCACTGTAGACAGAGATTTCTGAACATTTATGGGTCTTTACATAGCTGAGTCCTTGGAAAGGGATTTCGGAAGGATGGATCTGGGAAAGATGTAAAAAAAGTGCAAAAAGTTTTGAAGAATGATGTGAAGAAAATGTGAAGAATAGATCTGATCTATATCATAAATTTATACTATTATTATATTTAAATAAAACTAAGATAATAGAAATTATAATCGTCAAAATACCAACATGACACAAAATATTTCTCATGTTTGGCACTGGAACCAAAACTTGCCGTGTTTAAGGTCAAATTAGTGTTTCAGCTTTAGTGAGTAATTATTCTAACAATTTACCTTTTAATCAGGAGACTGGCTTTCTGGCTACCGTGCTCCCTGGAATGGTGCCGTTAATACTGACTAAAATGTGAAGGTCTTAGCAATGGCATGCAGACTGGAAGCACAGGTGTCCTGGAAGTAAGTGTGCTTCCCGAACGCCGTCGCTGGTATCAGCTGTGAAGCAGTGTCGCGTTTTCCATCCGTCTGCCTGTCAGCGAGACGTCAGCGTGGGGCGTCTCACGCCGTCCCGTCCCAGTGTCACCCGTCTGTGTTCAGGATCCCGACCCATTCATGTGTGACACATGGAGTCCTGTGAATCATGCATGAAAAATGTCATCAGACCCAATGGAGGACACTTCTGCCTTTTAAAACGAAAACTACAGCAATGATGCATAGGTCTGAAATTACTGTCTGAAGCTTTTAAGAGAATTCAGTTTCTGCAGAAGGCACAAAAGTGTAACGCACGATTTGCATGGGGTTGTTAGTCAAATAGAGCAGCTTTATGTAGGTCCGCTTCCTCAGCCGGTATCATTGAGTATTATTTCGCCATGTGAAGCAAATTTCAGTATAATGGCCATTTTGAGAACGCTAAGCACCTCGTTCTTCCAGCTTTGAGTGGGGTGCTGGTGTTTTCTGCTGCCCTAAGAACAGCATTTGCCTGTATGTGACACAGTAGCCTGGCTGAGAAGGAGTGCAGGCTACTGGTGTAGTTCTGCGGGGTATACTGGGAGCATACCATTAGCATGCCCTCTCCTGCCGTCCTTGTCGCTTAAGTGGTGGGAGTTCTTACGTCACATCCTTCTAACCCTGATACCTCTTGTTCCGTTTCCATGGCACTGGCCAGCCAAACGCAGCTAATAAGGTAATGATTGACGTGCTGGTGGGGGCTGCATGAGGGCTTGGGCTGGACACACGTTGGGGGCCATCTGAGGCGGCGGGCCCAGGGTTCCATGTGGGCCGGGCCTGTGGCTTTCTCCACCCGTCCTCCAGCTCGTTTGCCTTTCAACTGAGCTCTTTTCAAACCAAACATGGTAAAACGTTTGAAGCTTGGAAAAGCTTCATTCATCTGAGAAGTACAAGCCAGAAGACTGGATGTATCATTATTTATTTGTCTATGGAGTCTTCTGTCAAGTAAGCAGTAGTGTTTTATCTAGGGGCTGTACTTGGAAAACTAGTGTCACTCTCGTGTTGCTTTCCAGACCAATGAAAATGATCCTTACGATTTCTAGCTGCACGTGTGTGTGTGTGTGTGTGTGTGTGTGTGTGTGTGTGCGTGCGCATGCTTTGTCCAAAGCTGGATTTTTACTCATCCATACTTTCAACATCAGTGTGAATTATCACGCTCATTCTCATTAATTTGTTTCACAAGTGCCCTTGCTCAGAACAACTTGCCACTTTAAGGCGTAGTGAAGTCCCAAAAAATCATTTATGTGTAGAACTTATGCAGGAGTTATATAGCAGTTTAGCTATTGATTACTTTATGTAAAGTGTGCCTGGTGTGCGGATAAAGGGACACTCACCACGCTCTTAAACTGGCTGTTTGGCTGCTAAGCTGACCAGCGCTGGCATACAAGGTGGAGCTGAGGTGGTTTGGCTGGACACAGACAGGAAGCATACTGATAGGCACACATCTGTGTCTGCCAGGGCAAGGGGCGGCCTCGCCGGGGCAGCCAGCACATGCCCTCGCCCCCCGCGAGCCCTCGGCCCGATCCAGTGCCGCACACGCCGGAAGAGGTGGGGCCGGAGGAGGGGCTCGGGGATGGCGAACTGGTGGAGCAGCAGATGGCCATGCAGCAGGAGGAGAGGGTGCTGACTGAGCAGATCGAGAACCTCCTGAAGGAAAAGTGAGTCTGTCGTCTGCGTGCGTATGCGCGTGTACATGCGGAGCCCCTGCCGCGAGGATGACGCTGCCGCCCACACCCCACAGGGAGGAGCTGACCTTCGAGATTCTCACGCTGGAGCCCCGCGCGTCCGACGATGAGACCCTGGGATCAGAGGCCTCCACCGGCACAGCAGACAGCTCAGAGAATCTGGACGCCGACTTCGAGGAAGCCATCTCAGGCTACCCCGGTAAGCTTACCGCACACATGACACCTGGCAGCTGCTGCCTATAGGGGGCGTGAGGCTATCTAATGTTTTCTCATTTCCATGCCCTGTGTCGCCATGCAGAGAGAAATCAAGCGGGTCCTCTTACCCGGCCGAGGAAGGTGGTGGGCAGGGCCAGGCACGTTCTGAGGCGGCAGCCCGAGTCCCTGGACTCTACTGACTCTGGCTCCACAGCCCTCTCCTGCCCATGTCCTCCTGGCACCTCGCATCACTCCCGCCTCCGCTCTGAGTTGTCCCTGTCCCGCTCGTCTCGGCCCCGGTCGGCCGCCCTCGGCCCAGACCGGGAGAGCAAGTCGAGGCCGCTCAACATCAGCCATGGCACCTTCAGCACGGAGAAAGGCCGGCCGAAGCTGAAGGCTGCCAAGATGTCCTCCAAGAAATCAGAGCAGGAGCCTCCCGAGGAGGCCGGCTGCAGGGGGGGGCAGGAGGTATCGCAGCGCCTCCTGTATGACAGCAGTGAATTCATGGTATGATGGATGCACAAGCTGCTCAGGTCCAAAGCAGCATCCAGACTCCTTCCTCAGTCGTCCACATCAGCAGAAATCAGACATGATCCAGTGTCCTGCCACCCCCCTCTGAGCAGAGGACAGAGGCTCCAGGCTCGGGTGGCATCACGTCTGGGGGGCTGGATGATGAAACACCACGGAGACAAGGGACGGGCAGGCTGCTATAGAGGGCTCGGATAATTCAGTAAAGGAGTTTACTGACCATTAACTGTCCTGTGGCCTTTTCATGATGTGGAAAGTGTATATCTATAGAAATGTATAAAACGTGACATACAAATATGAAGCTGGAACTCCAGTAGCTACTGGGTAGTTAGAAGCAAACGGCGGTTATCTGTGGCAAATCAAGCGTTTTTTGAAAGAAAAACGTGTTGCAATAGATTTTTTTTAAACTACTCACTCTTCTGTGTTCATGCTGCTCTTTGCTTCGGGGGGGGCTAGGGACCAGCTTAGCTTGTCTTTTACAATCACACGGTTATCCTCGCTTCTGCAGTAAGTGTAAATGCCCTATTTCACAAGGTGCCTTTTCTCCTTGGTTTCACCCTAGAATACCTTCTGAGATATCAGTGTTAAAGTAACCAAATAAGGGCTTGAATTACATCATCATTTTGATAATTATCATGATCATTATTGCCACTGTATGTGTTGCTGGTTTTTAGTGTCATGTCCATGTATGTAGCGCTTAAATTGTGATGGATCCCCTTTCTGTGTGTGTGGTGATTGTGTGGACCTGGGAGGTGGTCTCCTGGCCTGTCCCCTTGTGTCGACCTGAGAGGTGGTGTCCTGGCCTGTTCTACAAGGTGGTCTCCTGGCCTGTCCCCTTGTGTCGACCTATGAGGTGGTGTCCTGGGCAGTCCCCTTGTGTGGACCTGGGAGGTGGTGTCCTGGCCTGTCCCCTTGTGTCGACCTATGAGGTGGTGTCCTGGGCAGTCCCCTTGTGTACCAGTGGTCAGATCAGACTCGTTTCTCACCTTGCTTTCTTCTGCCCACTGAAACCCCAGCTCGGCCCATGGGCGTGGCCACAGCAACAGTGCTGCTCAGCACCTGCAGTAGTATCACACAGTTCTCATGGCACTGGAGCAGCGCCTCTCCCTTTGGTGGGGGCAGGTGGCTCCTTGGGAGTTACCGTCCGTGTTTACTGCTGCGTGGCGCCAGGCAGGCTCCAGCTGAGGCTAGCTTTGTGCAAGCGCTGGGACACTAGCTGGCATATTTAGCACGGAGACACCGCTACGCTGCCCACTCTGGCATCCACCTTGTGGCCTCCACCAGCTTCCTGCCAGCCGTGGCTCTGCTGCCTCGTATCTGCACAGGCAGCTCAGCAGAGCAGATGGGAACAGACTTGACATCTGATTGCTGCAGTAAATCCTGCTATCAGAAAATGTCATCCATTCCAACAGGCCTGTAAAAAATAAACGCAAAGGTTTAGGAGTTTACCTCATCTATTATACCTGTTATATTTCCTCACCTATTATACTCTTAAATAGGTCTTCCTCGGACTAGACTGACGTTTCACCATTGATATGCTATATCACTGTTGGAGAAGTGTCTTTGTCTATAAGGTGCACATGAAAGGTAATCAAATACTGAAGACAGTGTATCTAAATATCAAAGCTACTATCATTATTACTGTTTAGACTGACAGTGTCTCCAGCAGTTCTTGCCATCTGTAGATCCAATAGAAACGCCAGTACCCTCAAAGCGCCAAAACCGTATGCTTGTGTACGTGAGATGTCGTCACTTGTGCGATACTCTGTGAATTCTGGTATTTCAAACGGAGATGCACATATTGTAGGTTACTACTGCTAGATGTGCACCAACGCTTGTGTCTGTTTCTAGACATGAACTTATGCGTGGTTCTATTCTCTAGGGCAGTCAGCTGGTAATAAAACACCCTTCCGAGGACCAATCAGGTTGTGCTTACGCGAAGCCACACCCACAGTCCTTCCTCAGATAAAAGCATGGCCTTTAACCCAAAATCACTTTACCTTGCACTGGGGGGGAGTGACTTAGTGGTTGTGTATACTCTCCATATACTGTGGGAAAAACTCTTTTGTACATTTTCATTTAGTTTTCACCAAAAACAACTGGAAGAAAAAAAAAAAGTCACTCTCGTCCTCATAAGAGGAAAGAATCACGGGCTTTTTTAACTTATTATTATTATTTTTTAAATCTTAAGTTCTCTCAAACTGCCTCCCGTAGCAGTGTGTGTCGTCGCTGGTGTTCAGCTCTGGTTCCTAGCTGGGCTGTGTGGCCAGCCTGGCAGGGTGCAGTCACCTTTTACTGCTGCTACACCTGCTGGGGGCGCTGAAGGACCACACTGCACGTCCTCTTTGCAGCCTAATAAAGAGAAGCTAGTGATGGTCCCAAAGGGTCGTTATGCTTGGCATCCTGCAAAGGTGAATGAACCAATCACTGGAAAAGAGGAATGCTCTGCTATACATTTTATGTGTGTGTGTGTATGTATATGTATATATATACACATACATATATACAATACAAATTAATTATTTAATGATTATGCTTAAGTGTACATCTGAAAATTGACCTGATGTAAAAGGATATATTATCCTGTACCACCCTATATATTTATATATAAAGTATTCATGTTAAAAGTGTTTTATGCCAGACGCAATCCAGATTCAGCTTGGTACTTCAGTCTGAGCTGCTCGGGACCGAGTCGAATATGTATAAAGTGCAATTTGTGTAATATTTCTTAAAAAATGTTTATGGCTGTACAAACAAGTTTATGATCAAATAATCATCAGCTTATTAAAAAGAACTTGAAATAGCTTCACCCCCCTTCATTCGCGTTTTCCATGCATGAGAGATGTTTATCCTGTGTATGCTCCTTCTGGAAAGTGGGAGTCATGTTTTTTGTTTGTCCATCATCCTTGATAAACAACGTCAGAGAGCCACCTACCTCTCCCAGTCCTCCCCGGAGACTGTCCAGCTCGGGTGACCACCCTCTCTTCCTGAAGTCCTGTCCACGGCCGAATGTCTAGGCACACTTCTGACCCTGGTGTCATCTCACCAGCTTGCGCCTTCCTCAGGTGCTCCCAGAGACCCCACAGGAACACCATGCCGGACTCTTTCAGCACCAACACCAAGTCCCCTAAAGTGAGTCCCAGTCACCTGTGGACCTCACCAGCTGCGGTGCAGCTGCTCTGGCAATAACACCAAAGCTATAGAAGAACCCCTCGATGACCTTTAGGTGGTAGTGACTGCACTCTGGGAACAAAGACCCCCTGGCCCAGCATCGCTTCATAGGAATGGGCCCAGGATATCCACCTCCCACTCTCTCCGTGGGCCCCATCAGGTATGGTGGCATGGGCATCCGGGATTGGTGGCCTAGGCCCTTCTGGGCAGTGCATGTGCCAAGGAAGAGTAAGAGCATCTCAATGTCCTGCCAGCAGCCTGCCCAGAGTCTTTGTTGACCCCTGTCAGGCTGTGCACTGACTTTGAGATGGTTAACCTCAGCTGGCCCCTCACTCCAGCCAGCACCAGGACATTTCCCTGAATGTCATGTGACTGCTGGTGGTCAACAGCCTGAAGCTCCGTGTCTTCGGCCATCACCTGAACTGTGACTCACCTCTGGCTCTGTTCCTCAATGCGGTGATAGTAGCAATAGTCATTCACTTGGCACGGGAGAGAGACCTCTGGAGTTGCTGAGGGGTCTCCCCAGCTGATGCTAGACCCAATTCGTACTTCTGTAGCACCTCCAGCCAGCACTCAAGCTGATGACTCATCAATGGCAGTAGCACCATTTTAAGTCTACTCAAAGGACCGGCCCTTTTCTGTGAGGAGTTTAGAGGTACTGGCAGAGTCCCTGATTAACTTCCCAGGAAACTGCGATGCTCAGAGACATTATGAGGCACTTGGCGAGGGCCAGGTGCTGAGGCTGCAGCCAAATGGGCTGGACAAATGCGGAAGGTCTGCAGGCATCATCATTTGTCGCAAAGACATCCGTCCGCTGGTCAGGAGTCCTTAGCCTTTGCCATCAGCTCTACACTGCTCCAGTGCCACAGTTCAGGGACAGACTGTACAGCACTGCAGGAAGGACCCACAACCACACCAGCAGATTACAGTACCGCCGGAAGGACCCACCACTGAGCCAGCAGAATGTACAGTACCGCCGGAAGGACCCACCACTGTGCCAGCAGCCTGTACAGCACCGTCGGAAGGCCCCACCACCACGCCAGCAATCAGCACCAGAGGAGGTTTGCAGTAAAAGCGTCCGGGATCTCGCTCTCCCTTCACCACTGGTTCATGAACCTCTGCTCCAAAGTGGTGACACCATTGTATAGTCCCACTGTGCCTAAGATGTGAGGCAGCGGAGGGCCCGTAGCAGCAGCCCATCTAGCACCATCTCCAGGCAGATCACCATCCCTGTGATACTCCAGCTGCTGTGGCATGCTGTGAGCCACACCTGGGCGAACAAAGGTGCCAGGGACTCCTAGCCGCTGTAGAAGGGAAGCTTCAAGGTGGTACAGTGCTCACAGATAGTCTTGGGACGCTTGCTTAATTCTGTATAAAAAAAAAAAAATCATATTTATTGGTTTCATAGCAAAAGTCCATTGGCAGGCAATGTGTAACATATCTGCACATCTTCCACACAGATATTTTCTGTTTATTTCTGTCATCTTCTGGACTGGCTCATTCATTTCTGTTCTTGCCATTTTGCTATTAATTGCAGTTGTAGTTAATGGCTCCCAAAGGGACACTAAACACAAACGTTTCGTGTTTTATGTTACTGCAAAGGTGTTACTAATTAAAAAGCCCCCAATGAGACTGTCTGTCAATAACCTTTTTAACTCAGAATAGCTCTTATAGAACTATTATTTGGGTTTAAATTTATTACTATTTGAAATGAATGTTTTATTTAAATCCACTGGTTGTTTCTAATGTGATATATTTTGTAAAAAAAAATTTTTTTTTTTGTTATGAAACCAATTAATGTGCAATTTTTCTACTGAATGAAACCTGTGTACCAAGGCTTTCTGTGAGCGCTGCACTGTCCAGGCATCGCATCTTGCCACAGAGCTGCTGTTTTCTCCTCTCCCTGATGCAGATGGTGCCACCGTGGCTGGCTGGGCCAGTGGGGCACACTTGTCGCATCAGGTTACCCCACAAAGGCACCATGCTCAGCTCCAGGAGTTCAGTTTCTGGCCAGCTATCACTTCTCTGTGCCATCTTGAAATCTTGCTGCACTGAAGTCGCTGGATTAGGTCGTCGATCACTTTAACAGGCCCCATCCCACATCCTGACACCAACGAGATGAGTTCATGGGTCAAGCTGGAGGAAATGATGACATTTCATTAGAATGGAAAAAGCTGCTTTTAGTCTTGGCAGCAGAGACGAGGTGGTTAACAATATTGATATCTTACATTCAGGGTGGACATTTCCACGTACGTACCACTAACAAGAAACATGGTAAAACATTTGCCATTTGCAGGGCAATACAACACTTACACAGTTCTTTCTGGGGCTGCAAGGCATGCTGGGTATGGAGGCAATCCCCACTAGGTAACTGTTTCACACTGTCATAATATATTCGTCATTTTTAACACTTGATTTAACTTAAAATACAACCTTTCAAAAAGCCATATAGGAAATAAATATACTACACACTGTACTTTCATGCCCATGCAGAAAAATTAACGTATAATAAGATTTAAAGACCTAAAACGGAATAACCAACCATCGACACGTAGACAGAAGCAGGGAGTCAGACGGTGGACTGTAAGGCGCACGCGGTGGGGAATTCATACAGTGACTAAAGAAACTTGACGATCGCACAGGGCTCACATGTTTATTTGGTTATTTTTGTATATTTTAAGTCCTTATAAACCCTTTATATTCTCTTAGATATTAGGTAAGATTCGTTGAAATTATGTATGTAAACACTGTTTATATACTACGCACACATATACGTATCATCTATCATTGAGGTGTTTTATTTAATATGTAATACATTCGTAAACACACTAATATGTATTTTAAGAATTTTATATGTACTATAATATACAGTAATGCACTCGTTTTACTTACCCAGTTATATTATATATTACGATTATTCCTTTAATATTAGTATCATATTTCTAAAATACGAACACCGCAGTCATGCTCCTTTGCATTCCGGTGCTCTGATTGGGTAGCTACTCGGCCATCCGCCAATAGCGTCCCGTGTATGAAATCAACAGGGCAAACCAGCTGAGGAAGCATGTGCCAGAAAAAAAACAGACCCATCATCCGCAGAAATCCGCGAACCGGCGAAAAATCTGCGATATATAATTAGATATGCTTGCATATAAAATCCGCGATAGAGTGAAAAGTCAAAGATTTACAATACCCGCGGAGCATGTCGGGAGATGGTAATTCCCGCCGGCGCTGCAGTACAGTACAGAGCTGCAACTTTTGTGGGGGAAAGTAACCATCAAAGTAATCATCAAAATATACAATGCCGAGTGACTCAGCGGGCCCAGCCTCTGTGCCCGTCATCGCAGATCACCGGTTCGAGCCAAGGCGGAACAGTCACGTGTCCGTGGGCCCATAAGCAAGGCACGTGACCTTCCAGTTACCGGGGCGCCGCGAGCAGGCTGACCCTTCGATGTAACCGCAAAGCTGTGGGGAGCAAGATGGCGAAGAGAGACAGCGTATCTGTACTTGTGCAAATGGCAAATAAAGGATTTATCATTTTTTAAAATGGGCAATTATAAATGCTTTTCCTGCACCTAATTCGCAAGAGATCTACCTTTGGTGACGTGTTCAATACGTCACCTGTAGCTCTTGCGCATGCGTACTAGGTTCCGTTTTGAGGAAGTAACCTGAGTTGGCAGCACAAGGGGACGGAGGAGCGAGACGGCAGGTTTGTTTGCTTTGGGGGGGTTCAGGATAACCATCTCAGAATGGCCGGAATTGACAGCAACCCCTTTGCGGAGCCCCTAGATCTCAACCCTTTCCAGGTAAGAAACCGCACTAAAAGTGAACATTGACGCACGATTTTCCAAGAAGAAAACTTTGCGAGCGCATACTGTCAGAGAGAAACCTGTTGGGTCGGCTTCTGGGTGGGTCTAGCGCGCATTTTTATACCACGTGTCATGATTGACGCCTCTGCCAGCCAGTCATTTTCAGAAGCTAGTTTTCGTAATCCAATTGAAAGACAGGAAAGGGATCCTTACCTTGTTTTATACTCGGCTTCTGAGCGTTTTGGTTATAATTAATGAAAACACGATGCAAGAACAGGTATATTAGTACTGAGTGGTATGGCAGCTGTTTGCTGCTGAGTGACCCTATCAATGCCTGAATTCGATCCGCTGGACGCGGAGCTGCGGTAACAGGTGCATACCTCCCCCCGTAACCCCACACCGGCTCCCGGCAGACTAACCGGGGTGGAATGGCGTTTGCCCCGGCAGCTTGCTGGACTCCCCCGGAGGCGCACATTGCATCTCACCGCGGGATCTGGGCCAGACATTAGCCACGTTCGAGCTGATAATGCCACCCTGCGGGCGACCCGGCTTCGGGGCAGCGGCTCTGCATCGAAACTTTTTCTTTTAAATGCCAGCGATGAGCGTCACGTGGACGCAGGGGGGGATCCTGCCCTCAAACCTGCGCTTATTGTGCAATAGCTAACACTGTTGTAGCGTATCGAAGCAGATACCTGACGTGGCTGCAGTGAATAGCAGAGGAATGCAGTATTGATACAGCGCAGCCCGGAGCGCAAACTGCTTTATTAGAGATCTGGTTAATCGGGGTTTGTTCGCGGCGACGTGACGTCAGCACATGCATTTTGACGGACGATAGTCTGAGAATTGATTCGACTGAACAGGTTTTACGTTAAGAAACAGACTTCATAAACATGTTTTACATACAGCAGAGAGTATATACGAAACGGGATAAGACGAGTTACTATGCGAACTACAGCATAGTGTTTAACTGAAGGGTTTATCGACATTGTCATAACGTTTGCAGTATTTTTTTTCATAAGACTTCTACAGAATTCCCCTTTAAAGATAAATGTTAAACCTAATCTTTCGCTTTCACTCTTTTAAAAACACTCATAAAAGCGTGCCTTTACAGGCATTTGCATTCTTCTCATAAATAAGACATTATGCATTTTGCGCTGTTTAATGCCGAGCGGTAATAATCTTATCTGTAATACTGCTGCTCGAACCCCAGCAATACGCTTATAAACTCCAAAGAGGCGCGGAGCTCGCGGGGCCGGGCTGTGACGTCACTGGCTGGCTTCCGGCCGCTGCCCATGCAGTCCTGGGTGTAAGAAGTCAGACCTGTCTGCGATAATTGTCCTATGTTTGCGTGTCACTCAACAATGCACAGCCTTGTAGGACACGGATCTTTCTATTAGTCACCTTTTATCATTTGGGAAACTTGCTATTACTTGATTTGATTGCACTGATTTTATTTTTTTATGCTCCCTTCCTTAACCAGTTTTCCCCAAAGAGCTTAACAGAGATTTAACAATAGTTACATGGTGTTAAAAGACTGAAGGGGAGAAGAACCCGAAACACAGGCAACTTATCAAGCTGAGCAAACACAGCTCTGGGCGTGCTGATGTTGTCCAACTCAATTCCACTTTCAGTAACCGTCATGAGGAAATGCTTGTAAATTTTCATTCATATTTTGTCACACGATATGTAATTTGTCTCTCTAATAAAATGCTGGCCTCTTTTTTTTTTTATACTGTGTAACAGGATCCTTCGGTGACACAGGTGACAAGCAGTGGACAGGAGCGTGTCTCGGAATACAATCCGTTCTCTGAGAGCTCTCAGGTGAGATCTTAAATAAGTTAATGTCCTTGGTGGCTGAATTCTCCTCATCGTTCCTAGAGTACAGGAGCAATGCACTTATGGGTCGGAGTAATATTAAGGACTGGTAGTGAATTTGTCTAATCATAGTTTGACTTGCTGCAATTTAGTTTACCATTAATAATTCAGGTGAGGTTTGCTCTGTACCGTTTGGTATTGCTGTGGGACTAGTGGGACTAACACAACCCACCCGGATGCTGTGCCTCAGAACATCCAGAACAGGACCACTGTCCCTGCGTCGCCCTCCCAGCCGGCCGTACTGCAGCCATCAGTGGAGCCCACTGCACAGGTCGATACCGCTCACGCTTGCGCCCTGTCTGCGAGCCTCTGCAAGCCCTATCTGCGAGCCCTGTCTAGTTAACTGTTGGAAGTAAAACTCAGCAAACACACGCAATCCTTGAGAAAGACTCAGCATGAGTGATTTGGATGGGAAAATGATGATCTCTGATTTAATGATCTCTGGTAAGAGTTTTTAAGTGTGAAATAAGTAACAATCCCAGGGGGGAAAACATTCTTTCAGATTGAAATTTCAGTATAACTTCTGTTTGTAACAACTTCACCAAAAAAAGAATTATATTTATGTTGGCCTTTTTATTTTGGAGTGGAGGAAGGTGCCTCTTGACCTGCATCACTGAGGCACTGATGACCTTGTGAAGTGGTTTTACTCTCTGCCCCAGGCTGCGGCTGCTGCCGCCCAGGCAAACCTCCTCAAACAGCAGGAGGAGCTGGAGAGGAAGGCCGCCGAGCTGGACCGCAAGGAGCAGGAGCTGCGCAGTCGGGGAGCCCCCACAGGTGAGTCCGCCCCGCTGGTGGCGGCAGGGGACCGACATTCTGCTTCCTCTCAGCGTCATCCTAGTCCCCCACCCCCTGCTTGGTAGCTGCAGAATTAACCCGGTAGGGGTTCTGAGCACGTACACTTTCGCTCGATTCACATTTTTGCACACCATGCTTGTAGATCGCAGGGTGAAATGGCAGGCTGAGCCCTCATGACTCAGACAAGAAGTGGCAGGAAATTCAGCAAGGCGGCTTCAGAGAGTGACGGGCGAGTGGCTCACTGCAGTGCGGCTTTTCACTGAATATGATTTTAGATTCTTTAAAATTTATAGCCGTCCTTAACTTCTGCGGGAGGCGACACCAGTGTCTTGGACGCATTATTGCTGTCGTTACAGAAAATATTTGTTTCACTGGATTTCACCTCCCAAACAGCAGGATATTGTGCAGCTCCAATCAAAGACTGTCTTACAGAAATGCATATCTTGCGAGATCTAGAGCGAGTCATATTGCTATCAGTGCTGAACATCTCTTTGTAATGTAAGATTGATCTACGAAGTCGTGTATGTTGACAGAAAATGGGGATTGAATGCAGGTATTTAACAGTCTTGGGGGGGGGGGTGCAGTGTTTAGTGTTTCAGTTTGATCACCGAATCCCTCTCCACAGGCAAAGAAAATAACTGGCCCCCCCTTCCACGACGTTTTCCCATAAAGCCTTGCTTCTACCAGGACTTTGCCGAAGAAATTCCTCTTGAGTACCAAAGAGTCTGCAAGATGATGTACCACCTTTGGATGTGTGAGTACAGTGTCATGTTTACAAAGTACAATGAAAGGGTTCAGTAGTGCCCAGCAAAGAGAGACAGTGAGCACAGCCAACAGTAAATAACACACTACAGCAAAATGACGCCGCGGCACACAGCTGCATGTACGGCTGCCTTCAGGGACCGGCGCCAGCAGAGGTGAGCGGCAGTTTGTCTGTCACTGGATCCTGTAATGAGCCGCAGTGGCTTTTGCTGTCCCGTCCCTGCAGTTCACTGCGTGACCCTGTTCCTGAACGTGCTGGCCTGCTTGTCCTACTTCACGGTGGACCCCTCCTTCGGGGTGGACTTTGGCCTTTCCATCCTCTGGTTCATCCTCTTCACCCCGTGTTCCTTCCTCTGCTGGTACAGGCCTGTGTACAAAGCCTTCAAGTGAGTGTCTCCCTCATACACAAGCAGCATTTTACATCTTCCCGTCTCGTGGGAGAATTATTTCTTGCCTCAAGTGTCGCAAACTACAAATGGCCTCTTTCTAATAACTTGGAATTCCAGACCAGCTTGTGCAGATCATGGCCTTTGCTCAGTATATGCATGTTTCCATGAGGTCCCCATGATGGCTACGTCCACATGACCGTGTCACCCCTCCTTATGATGGTGTCTTTCCTTCACACTCCAGGTCGGACAGCTCCTTCAGCTTCTTCTTCTTCTTCTTCGTCTTTTTCTTCCAAGTGGTAGTCTTCATCATCCAGAGTGTCGGCATCCCCAAGTGGGGGAACAGGTCAGTCCTCTGAGTCTGCCTAGTCTCTCCCCGCTGTGTGCCGTGTTGGGGCTCTGGCCCCCGTCTCCAGCATCTTTTTTTTTCCTACTGTCTTTCACAGATCTGCCCAGCTTAACATGCTGGTGTGATTTCATGCCTGAGGCCTTTTCCTGTAAGTTCGTGCCTCCTGTCATGTAGGCCAGTTTGTTTCTGCTCCTCTGTGATTGACTGTTTCTCACTTACTTTGAATCGCACTGCCTTTTAGAAGCTCCTTGTCTTGCGCTCGATGTGTTTCAGCTTGTTTGGTCTCTGCCTGCCCGACTTTGGTGGATGTAGAAAATCACACTGCTTGGCTCTTAAACCCTGAAGTGTGGACACTCTGCACTTCGTCGCAGTTCACCCAGATTTCTGTGGGACTGCATTTAAACTAACAAATTTAATTCCTGTCAATCCGTATTAGAAAGCGATTTGATCAAAGTATTTTCTGGCCCTGTAATCTGTAATTAATGCTGATAGTTTTCTGCAATTTTATGACTGAAGCGGAATGGAAACATAATGTTTTTTTTTTAATTTCTGTAGAAGTACAGGCTGTGTAAACCTTCAGGAGAATGGTAGCCGTGTTTGAATAATTATTCAGACTCGGGGCAATCTCATCCCTCTAAGGATAGTCTAATACATTCGGAGTATGTAATGTCCTTATTACCTACTCACTGTCTTGCTGTAATTTAATATTATTTAATAATTTTTACTATCTGTAATCCTGTTCTGTACAAGTGGCTGGAAGTTGGATGATAGTTGCAGTAAAAAAAAACAGCCAAAAATGTCACGAGTGGCGTTGATGTTTGGCGACCTGCTGCAGCCTGCCAGGGATGAGTGGGTTTGGCTCTGGAATGATCTGCTCAGCTGGCCTGGCCATGCAGCTTGCAGTTGCTCATTCCTCCATCATTTGCAGCGGCTGGATTTCCTCCATCTCCATGATCAAGACCAACCTGGCCGTCGCAGTGGTGATGATGGTGGTGGCTGGCTTCTTCACGGTCTGCGCCGTGCTCTCGGTCCTTCTGCTGAAAATGGTACGTGCGTCCGCTCCCTGCATCGAGAGCTGGGCTAACCGTGGATTAACTGGACCAACACAGGGCAGGATGACCGTTTAGCCGCTGGCGGCTGCTTCCTGAATCGCTTTCTGTGTTTGTGATGCTGTGTGCTGACTTCTCTGTAAGCTGCAGCTCGTCACGCTAATGAGACTGAACGTGACTGATTCTTGACACCCGTATCTTTTATTTCATATACTTCACCTTGTTTAATCAAAATTTAATTTAACCCAAAAAAATATCATTTAAGCGCAGCTTGTCTTCCAGTTTGAGCTGATCTCAGATCACTAAGAATATTAAATCGCCAAGACTTTGTGAAATGTTCCATGTAATGTGCAGGCCGTGTGACTGTCCGAGCCGTGCATCTCTGCAGGTCCACTCCAAATACCGGCGGACGGGGGCCAGCTTCCAGAAGGCCCAGCAGGAGTTCTCGCAGGGTGTCCTCACCAACAGATCCTTCCAGAACGCGGCTGCCACGGCCGCTGCGTCTGCCGCCCAGGCCACCTTCCAGAGGGACTAGAAGGTGCCTCTGTGAGAAATCTTCTGCCCACCTGCTGGACTTGCTGCCTCCGGAAACTTCCACCACGTCGTCGAAGAGAATCTGTGGGAGGCTTGTCTGGATGCCTTGGGGGGGATTCCTTGCTCCGTATTGTTCTCCCGAACACTGTAGTCTAACTTAAACGTGCAGCCGGAGGTCTGCAGCAGAATAGTTGCTGTGCTGTCTTTCAAATGGGTGCAATAACAAGGTGTATTTGATTACTTCCTGAAGTCTTCCTTAGTCTGTGTATGGACGTCTCCTTTTATGATAATGGATGTATGAAGGGGGTGGATTGTGTGCGCGTTCTGAATCAGTCCGATTTTATTTACTGTACAGCGATCTGCCCCCCCTCCCCCATTGATGCCCCCTTCTGGTGTTTGTGAAGGTGTTAAACTAAAGGGACGGTTGTTTTGCTGTAAGCAGAGGTGATTGGAGCACTAAGATGGGTGATATTTATGAGTCGCCAACACAAAAAGTATCAGAATGATCTGTTCATCTGAGTAACTTTTTTTCTGTATTAGGATATTTTGTATCTTAAGTAATGATGGTTTCCATTCTCCCGTTCAGTGGTGGCGTGTTTTTCTCCTTCGATACAATTAATTTTACAGTTAATTTTAACTGTTTATGAACAAATGTCTCATCATTGTCCAGCCTTTACGTTACCAAATACTTATGGTAACATGATACATAGTATGTTGGTATGTGTCTTGCTTAGTGGGATAGATTCATCTTTGTTCTCTGTTCAGGCACCTTGCTGGCAAGAGAAGTGAGGGGCGCTTGTGTGTTGACTGAAGGCGTAGAATATCTGGTCGGTACAGTGAAGGTCCGCTGTAGCCATGTACCCTTCACTGTGGCCTGTGCTCTACACGAAAGTCTAAATCGGCCTTTAGAATTTACTGTTACATAAACCGTGAGTCCATTGTGGGGTTTTCACCTGTCTGCCGCAGTGATTAAGGAAAGAAGCTGCTGGGATCTTCTACGATAAGGGCAGGTTTTGCTTCGAGGTTGTAGAATGCAGGTGCCCCGCCCTCCCTGGCTCTGGGTAAGCAGCTGTGCAGAGCCAATAGACGATTACAGGATCGCACCCTCCCTGTTTTGATTGCCCTCTGTTTTGAAGCTTACTCGCGAGTTTCCGCCACTGGGATACAAATTGCCTCTGCCTTGATACACCAACAGTCAACGTGAACAGCAGCATTGTACAGCTCTGTCTCCTAGCACAATGCTATCTTCCATGCTTAGATTACAGAAGAAAGCCCTTTAGAAGATGTAGACTTATCAGTAATGAGGATCCTTAAATCCCTAAACTGTAAAGGACTTTTTATCTGGAATGTATTTAACATGCTTAATCGTCTTTGTCTCGTGTTAAACTATAAATGTAATTACCATGGAAAATCCTTTTATCCGAATAATTAAATGGGTTCTTGTAAAATGCCCCGTTTTAAACTCTTTGTAATGTTTATATTTGTTACCATGGATATTTTCTTATTATTAAAAGTCAAGAGGCACTATAGAAATTGTAGTGGAAATTACTATCTGCACAAAGTAGCATATATATATATATATATATATATATATACACACACACACACACAAAGTGCCACATATACACTAAAGTACAAAGGTTTATGCAACAGGAGAAATGTTATTCTAAAACCGGTCCAGCAAAAATCCAGTTCTTTGCAAAGTCGTCTTTTAGCGTTACTTCTGAAGGCCCGCCTGTGCGAAGGCCTGAAGGTCTTTCCTGCTTTCAGAAACAGCCATCCTGTGGTTTGTTCTCGTTTTATATACTGCGCAGTAACTGACCACCGTTAACCACCTATTAGCTCCGGAAGTAGCAGAGCTGCACAATGAGAAGCCTTGTACGTTGCTCAATTTTCAGCACTTATTGCAGGCATGTTCTACGCGACTGTTTCAAAGGACGAGCTGGCCGTACTGTGGTCGTCTTTCCACAACGATGGACCCTTTTAAAAAGGCGGCATATAATTGTGGATATTTAATTACATTGAATCATGAAATATGCGAGAGTAAAATTGTAAACAAAAACGGAGACATTACCTAAAACACTACGGCCAAATAGAGCTTATGTACCCATGGAGTCTGTGGAATGAGGGTGTCGCTGCGAGATGTTGTGATGCTGAAGTGATTCACCGTGCAGCTCTGACATTGAATGATCACTGTATGTAACACATGTACTTCTCAAGCTCTGTGTTTAATATGTGGCACTGATGGGCAGGCACAGCCCCAGGGTCTCTCACTCCGCCTGCCTTCCATTCGCTCGTTGTCGGGATGTCCTGGTCCTCCCACGGTATGGTGCATGAAACCGGACTATACACACCGTCTCGCATATTTGAAATAAAATAAATGCCCGCTAACATGAAACATTTGATTTATGACAAATTGTGACAGGCAGAGAGGATCCTGGCAAGGGCAAGATGGCGTCATTAGCAGGGTGCCTGCACGAATATGCGAAAAGCTGATACAAATCCCCCTTCTAGGGCAGCAGCTTAGCCAGTTCTGCTTGCACACCGCACACACCATCGAGACAAAGTGAAGCTGGCTTGCTTGAGCCCCTGGAAGGACTTGCAAACTCTGCAGTGTCAGCAGAGAATAGCTATGTGATGTGGGGTGCCGACTTGGCGGCCAGTTTCACTGTCTGGCCAGTGAGCAGCACACTGCAGCACACACTAACGTGTCGATACTGTACCTTTAAGATCTACTGACCCAATGACAAAAAAACATCCACCACGACTACAAGGAGCTTTTTTCTTACAATAACAATGCAAATGAACAGAGTCAACAAAAGAAAATACTGAAGCGCACAGATCAATGAATAGTGCAGTGATGCCAGTGCTGTCTGTTAAAAAACACTGGAATCCAAATGTTACATAGATACAAAATAAGGATGAAAGCAGGGATCGCCACCTCTCTGTACATGGACAGATGTGTGCCTGACCAAATGTTTTGACTGAGAAAAAAATAAACTATGTAGGATACATTTTAAAATACACTGTCCATGGTAAAAAAAAATCCATTTTGATCAAAATGTCCATCAGAATTCACTATGGCGTTAGCATAAAGACATAACTGGCAAATCAATGGAGACAATTGCACTGGATGACCAGCCATTTTCCACAGTGGAAGCCAGGCCAGTCAACCCATTTGGCAACATAGGCAACTGCCTAGAGCGCCAGCTTCTGATGGGTGCCAACTTAGCCAGCCGATTTCACTCGCACAGGAGCCGAAGTGAAGTTGGCTCAGTCATGCCCACTGTGGTGCCAGCACAGAAAGGTTATGTGATGTGGGGGGGCAGCGAGTGGTTTCAAGGGCACTGTTAGGTTAGTGCCCCCCCCCCACTATCGAGTTGTCAGAGGCCCCTAGTAGGGGGTGTGTGATTTTACAACATTAGATCGTAAATGATTAAAGTCTCTCTGCAATCTGCCTTTAGCGGAGACGTTAGTATCACACTACAGGGCACACAATCAGTTGCAGTTATATGACTCATACACGCGTCTAAAGTCGTTTGTCAGCCAAACCCATTTTGACACACCAATAAAGCAGTAATAGCAAACAGTAGGTAGTGCTTTGGATTTCCTCCACGCTCCCTTTCCCTGCGCCCAATATGTAGCACATTCACTACGCGCCAGCACACCGGCAGGGACGCCATGGAGGAGCTGCTCCCTAGGAAGAATCTGACATCGCTAAAATGCAACTTGTTTCCAAAAAGGAACATGGTGCAAACAACAGTTATTTAACAATTTGCAAAGATAAGGTTTGCACGCCAGATGGAAATACAACAAGCCTTTTTCACCACCTCGAAAGAAAGCCCTCGAAAGCGTATGCCAACAGGCAGCGGGGCGACCCGCAGGAGGACATCACCTGCTTACCACCATGCAGCAATTAGCAAATAGTTTTTAAAACGGACATGAAAAAGAATCGTGATAAGATCGTAGATCGTGATACTGCCTGAAGAAAATACATGATCTTTTTGCCATATTGCCCCCCCCCCCCCCCCCCCCCTACACGTATGGGCCAAAGAGTGTAGAATGGGACACAAAAATGGTTTGCACGAAGCTTGTGGGTTCCTGGT
>JAAGVU020000008.1:846883-858654 GCA_011763525.2 Mormyrus iriodes | reverse complement strand
TGCTGGAAAAGGCATTGTTCTTCATCAAACTGTTCTTGGATGGTTGGGAGAAGTTGCTGTCGGAGGATGTTTTGGTATCATTCTTTATTCATGGAAAAAGAATCATGATCAAGATCGTAGATCGTGATACTGCCTGAAGAAAATACATGATCTTTTTTCCATATTGCCCCCCCCGACCCCTACTACTTTCTACGATGGTGTGCATGTCGACCAGAGGGCAGGGGGGTTGGTGGTGACAGTACAAGTTGTTGACCTGCTGTGCAATGATAAAATATATCAGGGGTGTAAAATTTTCAAATAAAAAAAATATGACAGAAAGAGTACAGTGTAAAACAATGCAAGAAGTGACTTTCAGACATGTGGTGGGTCAGATTACCAAGAACATTTAGTCACTGCCTGGTTTAACCCAATGTAGCAGGCTGTGATAGAGAGCGTGCTGTAACCCTGACCCTCTGTGTGCTTCACAGCCATATTATTACTGCCATCTGTCATAGGAGAGAGGGAGGGTGTAACTCAGAGTTTGTGAAGAAACACTGTTTGTCTTGGCTGAACTGCCTTTACCTCATTACACGTTTCCTTTTGTTGCGGGGTAACTGGCTGGAAAGTTTCGCTTTACCCCCTGCTACAGGCACTCTTACCAGACACTGTGTTTGGCTTCTTCCCCAGACGCGCCCCCTGTCGGCGTGTCCCCCGCCAGAGTCTCAGAAGCTCAGTGGACCTGAAACCAGCATCTCTGTCCGCAGCATTGGCACAGCAGGGCACTCACGCTCTTGTAAGACGCTACGAAAATCATTTTTAATATTTTATTTCTAGAAGTCTGGGATACACTATTAAATATACATTCTTACACTCAAATGCTTTCAAGACAGTCGCATATATGCTAAACATACATATAAGCGTGTTTTTCGATACATTTTTCAAATAATAGGGGCATCAGTCATATTCAGTTTTAACATTAATACGTTGTATATTTTGCTCCTGCACGGGACGCGATTGCGTTGCTTTTTGTGGGGGGGCACAGGTGCGTCACTCTGTTATATTATTAATCATGTAATGTGCAAGTACATTTAACATGATTTATTTACTTTTCTGAACAGATTTTAAATGATTTGATATTTAGGTCAGAGCGCTCTGCTCAAAAACAAGATTTCCATTAATATGTGCAATGAAGCTGTGAGAATCACGAGCGTAGTTAAGTCACCCTTCAGCATTACAGCACAGCACACATGCTCTAATTCAGCTGTAAACAGCTGCAAACTGTGAGCATAATGGTAAATCAGTTTAAGGGATATATATACACTGACGAGCCAAAATATTATGACCACACCCACATACAGCAAATAACGTTGACTATCTTGTACAGACGGTGCGTGTCAAGGTCTGGGGTATATTAGACGATAGGCTAACGTTTGGTATTCAGTCTACATTCTGCATTTTAGTGAATGCAGAGGAAACAGGCAGGGATAAAGATCTGAGTGACTTTGACACGGGCCAAATCATTACAATCAGACGGCTGGGTGAGAGCATCTCCAGAATGGCAAGGCCTGTGGGGGGGCTTGCGGTCAGGTGTGCTGAGTGTCTCCTGAGTGGTCCCAGGAGGGAAAGCCATGAACCACCCACGGGGTGTTGGGCATGCCGACTCGTCGGTGCGGGATGCGAACAAAGGCTAACCGGTCTGATACGAACCAACAGAGGGGCGACTGGCGGAAATGGCAGGTAATTTAATGATGATCACAGGAATAACATGTCACAACACAGCGCATGGAGCTGAGCTGCGCATGGGGCCATGCAGCCGCCGGCCAGCCAGACTGCCCCTCCTGATTCTGTTCATTGAGCAGAGGAAGGTGGTTGCCTGATCCAATGAATCCCATTTTCTGCCATATCATGTGGACAGCCGCGTACCTGTCCAGCATCTATGGGGTGTGTTGGACCAACGAGTCCGATCTCCAGCTACGCCGCCCAATATGCGGCTGGGCTCAGTGCAGCTGAGTAGTAAAACAAATTCAAATTCAAATCTATTGATGCTACTAAAAGTAACTTATCCTTTGAAATCCACGCAAGGCAGGTTTGAATGCAGCATTATAAGTTACAGCGCAGCACATGAGGAATTCTGAGTCACAACTAGGTCGCAGTCGGAGGCCACTGCACTGCCAGGCGCGATGTCTGCCTGACACGAGGCCTGCGCGATATGACGATATTATCGCTAATCGGCGATATCACCAGTAACTGTGTATAGGCATCTGGCAGCGACTAAACGGGGATTATCGCCTTTGCCGATGAAGTAGGCTCAGACTACACACAAAGCAAGATAACAGAAAGGTTTATAAGAGCTTTCGGTTTAGCCTCCTAGCTGACATTCCTGACACCTCCGACGACAAGTGCGATACTTTGTGAACTGCCGCTTCAGATGGCCCACGACAAGTTCTTACATCATAATTAAATCGGCCTGCCGATCGATCGTTTTCAAAGGAAACCTACAATACGATGATCAGCACTGCTAATTAGCACCACCCACTGTTGGCCCTTTTTGTCTTTAATGCAAATTTTCACAACTGGTGGGTGGTGAACTGTCGCTTTCGCTGTCATCTGACCTTTTGACCTTTGACCTTTTCCCCATTTCTTTTTACTCTGTGATGGACTCAAGTTGGAATATATCCCACACCCTGACCTGCACCATTTTTAGGAGATAATCAATTATTATTCATTTCCTGGGGGGCAGTCATAATGTTTTGCATATATTACATTAAACCACACTAGAAGTTCACAGCACAGCACAATTTTTGAATTTGTCTGAGACTTGACATCAACACCTTTCATAAAGGCACAATCATTTTTCCACTTTCTAATGATGATTTGTAATCATCATTAATTGTCTGATAGGTAAGTAAGCGTTTGGTTTTTGCCTACTTCTAAGGCTTCCTTCCTACCAGCATGCGGTATCGTACTGTCTCGGTCTCAGTCAGGACACTGCTGTAGTGCAGGTGCGGGAGGCTCAGACGCGTACACAATTCCTAGAAAGTCACTGCAACAGCATCAGAAGTATGTCAGCCAAGCTAGCTGTGACGTCTGGGCAGATTGTGGTACTTGCTAGGAACGGGAGGCGATGTGTTTGCACATGAGCCTGTGCTTGGTTCAGCACTGTAGGCATGAGGAGGTGGGTTAGGCTTAGTGTTAGGGACTGCTGTACTAACACTTTGTGTGTAGCTTCATACAGCAGTTATCTGCCTGCACAGCTGTCTGTGTGACCACAAGTCCCTGCTTTAGCCGGGGTCAGCACAGGCCTCTGCACCCCACGGGGGGGTGATGGGAGAGCCAAGATCTCCATCTGTCCTTGCAGGGACCATCCTTGATATTTCCAGGATTCTGCATAACATGCCAGTGTTAATTAATCCGTAACACGACACCAGTGCTTAATTTCCAAATTCATTTAGCATGATCATTGTCTGAAGGAGTTATAGACATAACAATTTCTCTAGAGGATGTTGTGAATATGATTTCATCCAGTATTTTTCACTGGTGTGCCCCCCCATAATCCCAGGGTTAAGAGGCGGTCAGGTGGGAGGCTGCAAAGGGACCAGTGACTCAGGTCTGACGCCTCGGCATACTCAGGGCTGTAAACGTGCAGAGAAGGCCGGGCTGTTATGCTCAGTACGCTCCTGTTCCTCCTGGCAGGTAATTTAATGTCCTGGATCCGTAACCTGCAAGCGACCAAGCCTGATATCAGCTGCCTTCAAATGCTGTGAGCCAGGAAAACAAAACTGCATTATTTATTAGTTGACAGGCAAGGAGGTGAACATGCTGGGCTAGGACACCAGAAATCTTGGTGTGATGCTCAAGAAATACTTTCGTTCCCAAAGGATGGTGGAATATCCTTATTTGGTTACAGGTCATGTTTGTAACTAATCTGTAAATTGACATTTGAGTGCATTGAATGATTGTATACAAATGATGTGGAAACATATCATACCCACGTAAAGCACCTTAAGGTGACTCTGTCGCGAAGGGCACTATATAAAAATGAATTGAATTGAACAGAATATTTCCATTTCGGGTTGAGCTTTCGGCCAAATCAGCCATGGATTGTGCAGAAAATAGAAAGTATATTTGTCTGTGCGGTTTGTTTTTCAGCAGGTAAGCATTTGGAATGGAAATACACGAGGAGCAGCACTGCTTCGTAAAAACGTCGATCAAAACTGAGCACCCATGAATAACACTTGCTGGCAAAGTCCATCACTTTGCTCTATGATGCATATTTGGGTCTATGATTCCCTTTTGCCGACTGAAAAATCTAACCTCTGTAATGTTTTTAAGCATGAGGTTTGCACTGACAACAGTGCAAAGTAGCCGCGTTACAAACGTGGGGCTGCGCATCGCATTAAAGGTCTTTTGTTGGAAGAAAATGCGATAAGCTCTGAGACCTGTTTGAATTGCTGGCAGATGGATTGCAGGTGGAGATATGTGCTCCCGCCTGCTCTCTCATCTCTAAGAGCCTGTGAGTCTCTGGGCCCCACTGTCCCGTTAAACTTTCCCATCAGGAATCCACCACTTGGCTCCCACTTGCGCTGACGGACACACTGCACTGACTCCCCCCGTTTGAGATGTGGTTTCTCTTAAAGCAGGACTCCTGTAGTGTTGGGGCTGTTCCAGTCCGCATGATGAGGGGGTTTGTGTCCTGTAAAGACTCCAACAGCATGACAGGGTATTCTCATTGCTTTGCTGATGCAGCAATTCTCCCATGGACTTTTACTCATTTGTATAGCAGCTATAGATATCTTACTGGCGCGAGACTTGGCCTAAATGTTGTGTTAACTGCTACCTGTTTCTTTTTATATTTTTTCACATTTTTTTATTTCTACACTGACTGAGGCTTTTGTCTGCTGATATTTAACAAAGGAAGGTGACCTTGCCTGTGTGAGCAGACCATGCGGTTCTGCAGATTTCAGGCTGCACGGATCAGCTGTTTGCTCACCAGGAGACACGGGGTCAACGAGAACAGAGCATTTAATGTGCAGATTAGCTTGGCAGCACCGAGGGCCCGTTTTCCTCTGGGTTCACAGATGGAGCTTTGCGGCGTCCTGCTGGCACAGAGTCCTCAAACTATGGGTGGGTGCCACAGTACATCATCTCTGCAACCTGTACTTTCGAAATAAGCACTGTTAAGTCTAGTGCAGTGAAATGTGGTCACTGCGCTCACCCCTGTGCAGACATGCTTCACAAGGTGGCCACTTTCCCACACTCTTTCCACAATCATCAGCACCTCGAACTGCATTCCAGAGCTCCAGAATTGTCTTTCTGTCCTGAAAAAGCCTTTTGGGAGATGCCCTGTTCAGAGAGGAGATGCCCTGTTCAGAGAGGAGATGCCCTGTTCACAGAGGAGATGCCCTGTTCAAAGAGGAGATGCCCTGTTCAAAGAGGAGACGCCCTGTGCACAGAGGAGATGCCCTGTTCAAAGAGGAGAGGCCCAATAGCACAATAAACACACAGTGATGTGCAGTTCAAGTCAAGTCATGTCAAGTGGATTTTTATTGTCATTTCAACCACATACAGTGATACAGTGATACAGTACATAGTGAAACAAGACAGTGTTTCTCCAGGACCATGGCGCTACATATAAGACTATCACAACACAGGACTATGTAAAGTGCAGGTGTGCAAATGTGCAGACATATGACATCACAAGGCAATGCAGACGTAGCAAGACAGTGCAGAAAGTAGAGACGCTGCTGGGCTTTCTTGGTTACGGAGCTGATGTTGAGCTCTTGACGGTCTCCACAGAGGATCCGTCGATGATCAGCATAGAGTGATCGCTCCGTGGTCTCCTGAAGTCAATCATCTCTTTTGTCTTGTCCACGTTCAGAGATAGGTTGTTGACTTTGCACCAGTCCGTTAGCCGTTGCACGTCCACTCTGTATGCAGACTCATCGTCCCTGCTGGTGAGACCCACCGCGGTCGTGTCGTCGCCGACCTTGACGGTGCGGTTCCAGCTGTCCGTTTTGTAGCCATGTACCAGCGTCATTTTCTTTTACAAAGCAAAAGTTGGCTACTTCAGTATGGTGCCTCTGAATGACTCTTTGTCAAGGTGTGTTATTGTGTTTAATAGATTTAAAATGGTCAATTTAATTGTTAATCCCAATGATTTCTGTAGCAGTTATTTGTTGACCAATACGTGCTGAGTCAAGTCAGAGAGTCTGCACCCCCACAGGCTGAGGAGGAAGTCTGTCATCTATCTTGCTCCCAGGCTCCCTTAAGAAAATCTTGCTTTTATCTCTTAAAGCTGAAAAGGAAATGATTCATTATCCATTATGTCTAGTTAATGATCTCATCTAAAATAAGTTTTCATTTCCTGCCTTTTATAACACATAAACTGAATGGGCTACAGAATTATTTATTGCCGCTTGCAGTGAGTTTTCTTTCTAGCATTTTATTAAAAAATTATTTAAAAAATTTTAATTGTAAAAAAAAATTTATAATTTACCCTCAGGGTCCTAAAGGGCGTCCCTCATGCATGTAATAGGTCAGCCCTAATCTCCAGGCCTCTGAGTGTGGTGTTGAAAACACATGTTCCTGTTAAGTGAAACAAAAGAAACACAAAATAAGGATTTGGGAAGCAGTCATCTGACAGGGATGACAAAACTCCACTCGGCATCCTAAGCTCAGCTCTTCGAGGTTTATCTACGGAACTAATGACGTCGACTTAGGCCTCATGTTTACCTCAGCAGGTCATACACCTCTGTGGGCTGTCGAATTATAATATGTAATTATGCTTGTGAATTACTAGCCTTCAACATATACTTTTTGTTATCGATATGAACGCATTAAGTTAGAGACGCTGCACAACTGATTTCACCAAGAAGTGGATGAAGGAAACGGTTTGTTGGAAGGGTGTCACTTAGAATTATGCATGGAATCTGTTCAAAGAGGCATTCAGGTAAAACATGGTCAAGTACACCAAAGTAAACACTTCAAGAATATCTTCATTCTTCTGCATCATTCCACCAAGTTACCCTGTGGGCACAGTGAAGGCAGTGAGAGACCGGCGGACGGAAGCAGACAGTGCTGCTGATGGCATGAGTCCGCTCATGGCCCGGTGTCACGTACGGGGGGCAGATGGGAGCGCCTAGTGGTCAACTCCTAACGCGTCTCCCTAGAGATGAACAGTATTTCAATTAAAAGCATTTAAAATACGTATTTAGTTACGTTTGAGTATTTTGTAATTTGTATTTTTCTGGACGTAAAATATAATTTGTAACAAAAGTACTTTGAAAGATTGTATTTTATGCATTTAAAATACTGAATAAAATATGTCACTTTTTATTTTCTCTTTTCATTTTAAGAGCCTTCATCCCCAAGCTTACAGACTTTTAAATACATCCCGTCCCCGGCTTTGGCTAGATCCACGCAGATCACGTGACATGTCCCTTCGGCCCCAGTTGGATCACGTGACGCGTCCTGCTGCGATCTTCCTTTCCCCATGACCGGTAAAGCGAGGAAAGAAGCTGCTTTAAGGTAAAGGTTAAACTGCCTAAAGGTAAAGTGTGCGGTGAAAAACGCCATCAGATATCGCTCACAGAATGTCAGTATAGGACAGAAAAATAGCGCGATTAGCAAACGGCAGCGCTGTGCTCTGTAACTTGCGCATTAAGTCGCTCAGGCTCAGGATCGCCTGTCGTATATCGCGATATCGGGCCGACCCGCTGCCGCTCGGCTCTCACTACGGTACTGATGTTACAAACGTCATTCTTCATTTCGCAATTAACACTATTACACATGGCAATCACAGAATTACGTTTTCGTTGTGCACCGTTACCGTTTTATATGTATTTTTGTCTTTTCAAATGACAAATTACTTGTATTTTAATGAAATACGTTTTCTTACACCAGTAATTTGTATTCTTTTTGTTACATTTGATGATCAAGTATTTGTAATTTGTAACAAAATGCTTCTGATGTATCTGTGCCCATCTCGGTTTCTACCCAAGAACATAATGGATTGCAGCTACCAAGGATTCAGAGGTAATGGAGAGTAGATTAAATCCATTAAATTAGATTTAAATCACAACCTTTGGCAAATCAGTTCATTTAAAGTGGATTAAAGAAACTGAGCTATAATTATGATGTAATTAAGAGTAACACCACCTTATAAACAGTTACTTAGGGTGCTGCTGTAGCCTCCTGCCAGCAGAACCAGGATTTAAAAATGCAGACTTGTTTATAAATACAGTGTGGTCTCTTAATTATTTCTGTGGCTGTATATTCGTATTTCTAAAGTACGGTGAGGCTTGGGTGAGCTGGTGTCTCTGAAAGGCTCTTGATGCGCAGCTGAAAGTGCGCAGGCCCCATGATGGTCTGGCTTCCTTAGCAGGGTGCCTCTCACCCTGTGCTTGCTCGATAAGCTCCACGCTCGCAGTTGTGGAAGACAGACCGGCAGGGGGGTGGAAGACAGACCGGCAGGGGGGTGGCTGTGTAGTTAGATGGTTTGTAAATGTCTTTGGATAATAAAAGCTGCTGAACCAAACACTTAACTGTGCTCCGGTTGAGGAAGACAAAACCACATTTCACTGATTCTATTTGTTACTCCCAGAGTAGCATACTTTCTTATATATTGTACTTCCATGCAGGGTGACCGCCTGGATTGTGGCAGTTACAGGGGGATAACACTGCTCTCAGTGGCTGGTAAGGTCCTTGCTAGGGTCATCCTTAACAGGATCTGTGACCACTTGCTCACCTCCCAGCGACCGGAGCAGTCTGGTTTTGTACCTAAGAAGTCTACCATCGACTGCATCCGGGCACTGAGGGTTCTCATCGAGCACAAGCGTTTCATCATGTGGTGGGTGTGGCAACGCGCTGCATCAGCACATGCGACCCGACCCGACCTGACGATACTGTGTTTTCAGTAGCTGGGTCCCTCTGCTTCTCATTCCGTCTTTGGGGACTCGGTCGCCAGGCCTGATAAAGCCCTTCATCAGATGCTGAATTTAGATGAAAAGCAGAGTGCAGGGCAGCTCCGCCTGGGTGAGGCCAGGCTCAGACGCTCTGACAGACCGGACTGCGTGGTGCTTTTGATCCATAGTCTTTTCTGCTGTGTCTTCATTATGGCCTCCATTTCGGCCGGCCTCAGTCCCGCTACAGAGATACAGAGCCTCAGGATCAGTTAGATCTGTCCTGCAAATGCAGACAGTGTTAGATTTAAACAGAACGTTGTAAAGATAAACCTGAGAGTGTATGTGGCTTAAGATGCACCGTGTGTCTGTAAGTAGCCCCGTGCGCACGCGCGCGCGCCTGTGTGTGTGTGTGTGTGTGTGTGTGTGTGTGTGTGTGTGTGTGTGGTGTGTGTGGTGTGTGTGGTGTGTGTGGTGTGTGTGTATATTATACAGTTAAGCGTATA
Organism: Mormyrus iriodes; assembly: GCA_011763525.2. Taxonomy (NCBI): domain Eukaryota; kingdom Metazoa; phylum Chordata; class Actinopteri; order Osteoglossiformes; family Mormyridae; genus Mormyrus; species Mormyrus iriodes. The sequence continues at coordinate 849,269 of JAAGVU020000008.1, read as the reverse complement.
ATTATATATTATCAGATATATATATGCGTGTGCATGTGTGTGTGTGTGTGTGTGTGTGTATAATATACAGTTAAGCGTATAATTATATATTATCAGATATATATATGCGTGTGCGTACGCATCTGCTTGTGTGTTTTTGTTTAGGGTTTATTACATTGTGGGGACAAGATTTCCCCATTATGTGATTAAAGTCCTGTAACTTTTACCTTGGGAGACATTTTTCTGGTCCCCACAGGAATAACCTCAATTTTAGAAAAATCTGAATGCAAAAAAAAAAACTAAAAATGCCAAGTCTTGTATTTTGTTTCATTCCATCTAGGGGTTAAGGGTGTCATTATTGGGATTATGGTGGGGCCCATGGAAATGAAGGTAGAGTCCCCACAAAGATATGAATATGTGGACTGTGTGTGCGTGTGTGTGATTAGCTGCCGAGATGAATTTATGATTCAAGTATCTGGTGAGAAGCTACTGATGCGTCATCTGGTTTCCTGTTTCTTATTCTGCCCGCAATCTTCATGTATCCAGCAGGGGGCGTTGTTTAGCTGGAATATACACCTGTCATTCAGATCTGCCTATCCCGTCTCGCACCACCAGGCAGGATAATACCCCGATGCTGGGCTTTCAGTTAATGAAATTAATTATAAAGAGAGCACACCCTTTTTTTTTGCGCCAGCCTGTGATCCCTGGTGTGCTGCATCAGTCCAGCATATGGTAATAACCTGAGGAGCTTTAATCACACTGCACACCTCAAAGAGAAATGTTTTAATCAGCAGTAACTGCAGCTTGGAGTCTAGAGCAGCATGATCAGTTTAATCGGCTTATAAAACACAATCTAAGGTTACAGCAAAATAGAACATTTGGCAGCTGTAAATGCCTGCCCCATAAGGGATTATATATATATGTGTGTGCGTGATGTGATACTAATGTGACAGATCATATAAGTTATGCTGATATGGACGGGGTGTTTTGCTGGAGTGACTTTGGCGTTGAGAGGCCTCCAGACGGAGCCGCGTGGCAGCCTCTGTGAATCGCCTGGTCTCTGCTCTGACAGATGGTGCAGTTTCTCCTCCTTGCATCGCGTGCACTGCCTTTTCCTTCAGCGCATCCCTGTTGATGGCGTTGCCTGGAAATGCGACCCCTTCAGCTCCAAAGAATGCGACGTTTGCTCACATGTGTTTCCGGGACCCTTTGATTTGGCCACCGGCCCGGTCTGCCTGCTGGCAGCAGCCGCTCCAGCAAGCTTCGGCGCGGTGCCAGCAGAGGGCGCCAAAGAACCCCTTGCTCCAGCAAGCCGCCTGGCACTGATGAACATTAGGGCTTTGTGCAGTGAAATGGGTTTGGAATTGGATTATTTGCATTTGTGTGAGGAGAGGCACTCAGGCGCATTGGGCTGGGCTCACGTGGCACTGGGGTCTGTTGCATTTCCTCTCAAGTGGCTCTCACGTGGTGCGGGCGGGTCTGCATTAGAAACTCATTATGGCATCTACGTCTTCCTGCACCAGGCAGCAAAAGCTCCTTGACAACCTGTGCTGGTTCTTATTTCTAACTTTATTACATGAGCAAATCATTATCAAAGCCTCACATGTACTCCTGGAATGAATCGCTAATTCATTTCTTATTGAGCTCTTAGAGGCGCCGTGTCATTGCAATTTTTCTGGTATAGTCATTCTGATTTCATCGACAGGTCATACACATGGGTCACATATGCGTGTTACATGCAAAGCGCCGGCACTGTTTGGGTGTGCCTTGGCCAAGGAGCCTCCTCCTCTTACTGTTGGCTTGTTTTCGACACGGGAGAGAAGCTGATGTCCAGAAGGAGAGCTGAGTAACCAGCTGGGCATCACGACGCTAGGAGCAGCGCCCCCCAGTGGCCCCCTGTGGTGAGACTGGTCCTGCTCGGCTGCCTGCTCGCCCTGAGGAATGCATTGAGCCCTTCAGAGCAGAGTGCACATTCGTCTCGAGCAGATATAATTTCACTCCTGAGCCTGAAGTGAGCATTAAGTGTACGATGGCTGCATTTCGGGAAGACTGGCATAAAAGCTCAGAGATTAAACGACAAGATCGGAGTGCATTCAAGACAAAATCCATCTGCGAAAGCAAACTGCCCCTGAACAGATTTGGAGATACTCTGAGATTTGGCAGAAACATATTATTTATCATCTCATTGCGTTATCATGGTGCTTGGTTTTTTTTTAGTAATTTGTTAAAATGTGTGACTCCACAGGTCGACTGCAGTCGCGCCTCGGTAACTTTGTCAGTGATGTAACAGTTTGAGCTGCCTTTCCAGGTTACCCATCCATCAGCAGTTTTTGCTTCCTCAGAATGTAGACATAAAGTTTGTGAATCTATGAAAGTTGTGATTTAGGATCAAACCCGGGGGGGGGGT
>JAAGVU020000008.1:805448-834928 GCA_011763525.2 Mormyrus iriodes | reverse complement strand
TCCCTGTCAGATTGTACTTTACCAAAAAAGGGACACACTTACAGGTTTCCCTGTCAGATTGTACTTTACCAAAAAAGAGACACACTTACAGGTGTCCCTGTCAGATTGTACTTTATCAAAAAAGGGACACACTTACAGGTGTCCCTGTCAGATTGTACTTTACCAAAAAAGGGACACACTTACAGGTTTCCCTGTCAGATTGTACTTTACCAAAAAAGGACAAGTTGTTTTTTTTTTTTGGGCCGGGACATCAGGGAAAACTGCTGGGTCAGTGGGCTTTGAAAAAACAGGTGGTGACCCCCAGCTGTAGGGGCAGGGCTGGGAACTGGCTATCACACACTCAGGTGTTTTGTGCACGTTGGGAGTCAGAAGGAGGGGGGGCAGGGTGAGGCAGATTAGATTGATGTACCCCAAGTCTGGTGGGACAGCTGTAATCCTGCGCACCCGCGAACCCCCACCAGCCATCGTCGCCTCCCTGTAGCTATGCACCTGCTTGACATCGTGCCCAGTGCAGCCTGCCGGATGCGGTCACATGACCATGGCTGACTGGGAATGCTGCTGCTGGACCTGCCCGCTGCTTACAGGGCTCTGTGTGGTCTGCTTCCTGTATGCATAGCTGAAGGGCACATGCTGAGGCAGGTCTTTGTGTGTGTGTGTCCTGTAAACACAGTGCTCTCAGGAATACTGGGGTTGGGGGGGTGCTTAAAGGAATCCTCACTGAGGAAGAGCGAGGCGCTTCTCCTCCCAGCTTTGACAAAGGGAACCAGTAACCAACAGGGCAGGTCATCTCTATTATTAATGACATTAATACATAATTTGAAGCATTTATTTAAAAAAATTTGCATACCATAATAGCATGCCATTGTCACATAGATATGCCTGTCATATATACATATATAAGTTGTATTATTAAAGAAATCTGTAATGGTATTCTGTTGTCTGCTGTTCATCTTTGCTATGTATTGCGTTTTGGCAAACCTCATGAAAAAATGTTTACATTTTCAGTCTGTAAGTGAAACACTCCATCACATCCATACTGTTGAATGATTTTTTTATGTGTGATTTATACCCTTTGATCCCTGTCTTTCAGAAGTGCTATTGAAGATGGCAGGACGGCTGTGTGTAATTTTCTCACATTGACTGTGATATTTGATAAAACGTGAGATGGGGAGAGACAGACCTCCGTGTCAAACCTGCGCACTGACGGTGTGTATCGTCACACCTCCACAAGGCGTCTCCTGCAGTCACACATGCTCAGACTGTGCTGACCGGCCAAGAAACCAGGGGAGCATTTAGACTCCCGTGCGTTTTATGTGGAAGCGTCTCTGCCTTGCCTTGCCAGCGGTGCCCTGTTTCTGTTTTCCGCTGTTTGAATGCCCCACGGCGTGTTGTGTAAATACATTTATGGGGCTTTTTATGGCAAAGTCGGCATGTGTATGTCTGGGCCGGACCTACGGACCCGCTTATACCGAGGCAGACCTCCATCTGCTCGTCTACATGAGTCGAGAGAGAACCGAAATCGCGAAGGAAGGTTCCGCTCAGGGTTCAGCGCTATAGGTTATCGCCCTAAAAGACATCTTCATGAGAGCGAGAGAGAGAGAGAGAGCGGGGCTCACATGTCCTCCGGGGTGCTGGGGAGAGATAACAAACAGCGTCTGTGGAGCGTGGCGAAATGGGCAGAGAGCAGCTGGTTAAGTACAGGACTCGGATCACTGCGCAGGCAGCTAATGCGGGGGCCTCATGATGGATGGGGCCACACCCTCTCTCCTGCAGATCGGGCTCGTCGGATGGGCCCCGGAAGGGCCCTGTGTAAACAGTCGCCTGACTTCACTGTGCAAACATTTCAAAGTGCATTCATTCAGTCTGAAAGCATTCCCAGGCGGCTGCTTGTGGACATGGGGGATTGTTTTCTGCTTCTGCTCCTTTCTATGCCTTCCCCTCCCTCAAACCACTTAGGTACAAATTCTTCGGTCTGAACCTCTAGGCACGGGAATCAGTTTAAACCCATGATACGAGTACCATGAAGAATTCCAATTGTTTTTAAGCTAATAATTTTTCTGATTAAAAATGAGACGCGCTTTCTCTGCGAGTTGCTGTAGCTGTCATGTAAAAATGATCCACACAGCTGGGCCGCTGGAGAGGAGCTTCCTGCTGTGGGCCGCTGGAGAGGAGCTTCCCTTTTCTCCAATGCAGCGTTGTCAATAGTTCCTCCTGCTGCGTCTCCGGGTTCTTATCACCCGTCTCCATGGTAACGATTGAAGTACTCACCAGAGGAACCTCCATGTAGTCACCTGTGTGAGGAACACCCTCACAACATCTATGCAATACTCTGTGAATGGAGTTCATGGTTTTGGCCCATGTTTGGAAGGGTGTGAGTTCAGATCCCCTGGCCGGCAGAGTAAACGTCACCAGTGAGCAGGGCCCTTAACCCTAAGTGCTCCCTGACCCGACGCCCTGGATAAAAGCTTCTGCTGTAAAATCCAGAACATCTCCCGGCTTGTTTCCCACCACCATCTAAGCGGCCCGATCTTCTTCTGGCTTTTAGGAGCTGGAACACCCTCTGGCAGCGTATTTCATCATCTCGCTGCTTTTATCAGAGTAAGATGTAGCAGATGGTGCCCTCGGGGTGGAGTGCTTTAAGGGTTATAATTTGCCAGGGCACTGCATCTGTGAGCTCATTCTCTCCATCACCTATTGTGTCCATGAAAAAGAGATCAGGCTCTCGTCAGGGTTAAAGCTACAGCAGCTTCCAGAGTGCTGCTCAGCCCCAGGCAAACTGGCCCTTACCGGAGGCCAGGGTCAAAACGTTTGCCTTGGAGGCAAAGAGTAACATGAAAACCGCAGGGCGGCCAAAGTCCACATATGTCCTGTCGGCAGGATCGGCTACTATCAGCCGCAGTTGACCTCGCTGTCCACTGTCTCCCAGAGTATGACCGCTAATGGAGCTCTCACTGTTACATGGCACTGTCAGGTGTCTGTGGTTTGCAGTGATGTGGCATTAATACTACTGAAAACGCAGTACAGGTACCGCTGCCTGTCAGCGGGCGTTGCTGAGGACTCGCACCTGTGAAGGAGGAGGTTGGGACATGCATGAAGAAATGGGGGGGGTTGCTCTAAGTGCTCAGTAATTTACGTGGCATTTTCATTATCAGCAAAAAGGGAAAACATTTTAGAATGAAAGGAATAGCTGTAAACTGTAAGATGATCTGTAAAAACTTGCCCGTGTTTCCAGTAAAGGTCTGTTTCCTCTAGAAGTACAGAAAACAGCTTTTCTGTGCAAATATTGCAGAATAAATGAGCCAAAATTTGTGCCACTTGGCACTTTCTTAACATCGTGTAGTGCGGTGCGGGGGCATGAGCGTGGATTAAGGGGTGAGCAGAAATGATCCCCTTCTGTTTGCACTTAATTGTATGTATGTATTTATTTATTGAAATTAGCTATTTGGGGGAACAGATTGTTATTTGTTCAAGCCACCTGCTGAGCGATTTCCCTCCATGGCAGAGCGCCCCCCCCCCATCTTCCTGTCCCAGACGGTTGAGTGAGAAGACATTTGGCTGGAGGGGCCTGTGCCTTTACTCTCGCCATCCAGCCTGGGGGGTTTGGCCTGCTGATGGTGGCTTGGCAAACTTCAAGCAGAATGTCCTGCAGCTCCTGGTTTGGAGTCGCTAGCCCATCTCTCCGGCAGCCAGGGCCATGCGGAGGCCTGAAGATGGGGGGCTGGCCAAGGGATCACCAGGCTCCAGTCAGGTTTGGTGGTGTTGACAGTTAAAGAAGCAAGCTACCCAGAGGGGAGGATGTGCTATTTTGCTTTGCTTTCCTTTAGGGTTGCAAAGCAAAGGCATCTCACGGCTTTGACTCTCAGACCAGGGAAAGCAATGACTACCAAGGTGCAGCTACTCTGGATTTCCCCAGTGACCGTTTACCTGGAATTCATTCAGACTATGAAGACAAAGAGTTAAAGATGAGAAATTCAGCATTCCTCCTGAGAAACAAAAAAAAAACATCCAGCTTTATTATCCCTGAACCTTTCCTGCTCACAATCAGCGGTGCATTATTAGATTTTGAACCCCTATTCTGCAGAAAAATGTTTCATAAATGGCCTTTCAAGGTAAGCATAAGGCTCTGCCCCTTCAGTCTGCCCCATTATATTTAGCAGCCGACTGAGATCCAGTTCCCTGAGCCGGCCGCCTGTTCCCAATCAAGGTTACTGGCCCACAGCAGCCACCAAAAGCAGGATCACTGTATCTACAAGCACCATTTTGAGCCTCGTTAATCAGCAGGAAGAAGGAGCAAATCTTATCCTTTCATACCCTAAATAATGAAGGATGCATCACCACCCGGAAACGTAAATGTCTGATGAAACCTTGAGAACAAAGAGGTGAGTAACTAGTGGCTTCCTGTAAAGAGCGTCTCTGGGTACCAACAGAGGGCTGAACTGAATGGCAGGATTGGATGAATGTTAAATCTAATCAAGTGAAAAAAGCCTTTTTCTAGATAAGCGTAGGTCGTCCTGAGACTCCCCTGTTGACCTACAGAATTTCGAGAAGTGAAACAGAGGTATGGTGCAGCCAAAAGCTTGGGGAGAGAATCGCCCTGGCCTTGACAGCAACTCGATCCAGCCGGGCTACGACTTTCATTAAGATAGTACAAGCGGGCCAGGATGTGAGCTGGGGAAAAACATCTGGGACGGTTTGGAGACAAAGGACGTAATGATTGGCGACCATTCAGAGCAGCTCTACGACCTCCCTCTCATCCAGTCAAAGCCTCCAAAACGACAATAACGAACACTTGCTACGCTTCAGTCGTGGCCCAGATCCATGTCAGATCTTTCCGTTACTGTCCCCTTTCTAGCCTAATTGGCCACATTTCTCTGCTTTGTCACCATGTGACATACAGAACAGTCTAAATGCTGTGGAATTTAACACGGGTTTTCTCCTATGCAACCATTTTCTTGGAAGAACTGTAACCTTTTTTTTAGCTGTAAACACTTGTATGCACATTTGTTTATTCAGCAGACTCTTTTGTCCAAAGCAGCATCCTGGAGCACGTCGGGTTGAAGGCCCAGCGCTGACACCCAGTGCCCCTGGAGCATGTCGGGCTGGAGGCCCAGCGCTGACACCCAGTGCCCCTGGAGCACGTCGGGTTGGAGGCCCAGCGCTGACACCCAGTGCCCCTGGAGCACGTCGGGCTGAATGCCCAGCGCTGACACCCAGTGCCCCTGGAGCACGTCGGGCTGAAGGCCCAGCGCTGACACCCAGTGCCCCTGGAGCACGTCGGGCTGAAGGCCCAGCGCTGACACCCAGTGCCCCTGGAACACGTCAGGTTGAAGGCCCAGCGCTGACATGGTTACTCTCCCAGCTACGGGATCCAAACCCGAAGGCTTTCAGACACTGGCAGAGATAACTAAGCTACTGAGCAGAACACTGCCCCTTGTGGTACTGGTGGGGTTGGCACATGACTGTAGCCATGCTACTCACAGGGAGCAGAACAGGAAGCTGCTGTGAGTCTGCATCTTCCTGTAGAGAAGAGCCAAACCCTGAGGCGTCTATAGCCAATTATGCCAGCCCTGTTCAGCCTTCCGAGACCGAGCTGCCTTTGGCCACCCAAAGCAAATAGTTATTATATAAATACTTTGAGAGTCATGGAAAAAAAGACAATAGATAACACAAATGGATTGTTTTGTCCCTAGTAATTTTTGTTGTTGATAAGTGACTGACTGCCTGAAGGAAAATAGACTACATGGAGGATGACTGATTCACATTCAGGAAACGTTGCAGCATATTTTGTATATTTAACGGATTATATCTTGGCAGCTCATGTTAATGACTTTGGCTCGACTTGAATGTGAGCAGAGCGCTCTGCCCTGATTGCTTCAATCCATCTGTAATCAAATAGCAGAGCATCACCTGTACAGAGTGAAACAGTGCTGAGCGGCTGAGCGTGTGTCCCATGAATGGGGTGCACGTCGTGCTGAGATTTCATTCAGAATGGCTGGTGGAAATGGTGGGCAACGTGTACCAGCAATTGTGGGTTGAGTTTCCACAAGGGGCCCTGCTGTGGTATTTGTGAAAACAGGTCTAAACCAGAATAACACCATACTGACATCTAGTCCGGGGTGTTCCTGCCTTGCATCCTGTGATAGACTGACATCCCATCCAGAGTGTCTGTCTCCTACCCAGTAATAGACTGTCATCCTTTACAGGGTGTCCCTGCCTCATACCATGTGATAGACTGACATCCCATCCAGGGTGTCCCCTGCCTCTCGTCCTATGATAGACTGGCCTCCCGTCCAGGGTGTCCCCTGCCTCTCGCCCAATAATAGGCTGGCATCCTGTCCAGAGTGTCCCCTGCCTCTCACCCTATGATAGGCTGGCATCCCATCCAGGGTGTCCCTGCCTCGCGCCCAGTGATAGACTGGCATCCTGTCCAGAATGTCCTTGCCTCTTGCCCTAGACTCCTTGTTATTGAATCAAAGCTGACGTCTTCTGTCCGTAACGCCTCTGCTGGCTGTGGAAGCTCTGAAAAAACATCCTTTTAGTTCTTCTTTTTCTCACAAACATCATGTCTGCTTTCACCAGATGTAAACAGTGTGACTCTCACAGACCCTGTGCTGCTTATTAATTATGCAGGTTGCTTCGATTCTACACTCAGTCCCAAAGCTTCTGTAACCTTGATGCAGGTGTGAGACTTGGGAGAAAAATCATTGTAATGGCGTAACGATCCGGCATGGGCACACTCTCGTTTTTCTGCTTTGTTTGTTTTGTTCTTTAAGTATACTGATTTTTTTTATTGTCTTAAATGAATTTTAATTCTCATTTTCAACTGTATAAAAGAGAATCATGTTTATGTTAAGCTATTTATAAGTGTGTATTTGCTCATTAGAATATATGCAGATTAACTATCCCAATATAGGGTAACAAGAATTTCTTCAGTTTTCTAAAGAAGTTACTGATATCGTGTTGGTCTTGACCACATCAGTTTCCAAACCTTACCTTGGGGCATCCCAGCCATTCCATGTATTTCTTAACCTTCACCACCAACACACACCAACACTAATTAACCTAATTAGATAATTAACTTCATAAAGTATTGACTAGTGGATAAGTCCAACAAATACATGGATCTATTGGATGCCAACTGCCAACACTAGGACTAAGCGGACACATTTTGACAAACATAAAATTGTAGTTTTCCACCAACAAATACACAATTTAAGTGTTTGGCAGCCATCTCCTCCCCCCGTGCTGGGATTGGCCGGGCCGTGACCCCGGAGCAGCTCGCCGTTCACACCCCAGTGAGCGGCCGCATGGCTGCGGCCCCGGGACCAGCCGGCCATGCAAGCGCCCGTGCGACGTCGCCGCATGAATCACGATGGATCGCAGCTGGCTCTGAGCTCCCTGCTGGCAGCTGGCACTCACTCAGAGGAACCAGGGGCGCACAACGCACGCGATAGATTTTTCATCACCCCGTTATAGGGATCCAGCATCGTTATGAAGAGAGTAAATCAGCAGAACGAGAAGTGAAAAACGCAGAAAGTTTACATTCTCAGAGCATTCTATTATTTAAAGAGAAGGGTGACGCGAGGAGGCGTTATGTGTGCAGTGTGTGATGCAGTGAGAACGAGGGTGATGCAGTGCAGGTGGTTATTTGATTGGTGCAGTAAATGTGGACGTGGGCTGATGTGACATTCTGGGTCTTTCCACAGGACTATGTGGTCAATAGAAAGTGCAGTATTTCCTGTTTCCGTGGATAGAAATGGGACAGGGAACTCATCATAGCAAACAGCCAAGGCGGGATGAATGGGCTGAGCTTTGGGAGATACCTGAGTCCCCACCGAAAGGGGGGATGAGGTCATACTAGCTGGGTACAGGGTTAGGGGTAGGTATTTTTTGCGAATGCTTGGGGAGAGTATGGCGTGCGTGATTAATTAGCAGGGAGGTTAATATGAGGGTGTACGTTGTCTTTCAGCATATACCTTTCAGATGAGCATGGCATGTTGGAGTGTGTGTGTTCCCCCAGTGATAGAGGAGATATTTTGGGTAAACTGGGCTCCTCCCGCAGTCCGCAGACCTGTATTTAGGTGAGTCACTGCCCCTAAATCAGCCATGATTGTGTGTGTGAGCCTGTGGCTTTCCACAGACTGGCATCCAGTCCCCAGTGTCCCCTGCCTGGTGCCCAAGGCTCCCAGTTAGAGGCTCCGGACTCAACGAGAACCTGATAGATAGATTTGAAGTGTTACTGCCTTTATTAAATTGGTTTGTACGTTTTAAACAGGCATAAGTAATACAAGTCTTTGTCTTGTGAATCCGATCTGTTTGTGTGGAAATCGGCTTTTTTATGTAAGTACAGGCAGGAGTGAATATTCAAAGATAAAGGCCTAAAAAATCAAAGGAAATGAAACAAAGAGAAAACGAGCCGAATCAAATGCCGTGTGCCGAGTGAATGAGAGCCGGAGAAGAGCGGCACGGCGCTGTTATGCCCCTGCCTGCCTCTCATTCACACCGGCAGAATCTGCTCATCAGCAAATGGACTTTTGTCTTAATGTAAAAAAAAATAGGTAATTACACAGGACGACGAGCCCAGATGTTAATCACCCTGCATTCCTCTCTAAATTACCTGCTCCCTCCAGTCACTCCTCTGCATGCTCACTTGGTGTTTTAAGCTACAGGTCAGTGCACTCATCGTGATTAATACTTAAGGTCCATGGACTCTTTCAAGAAGTATGTATAAAAAGTCCCATAGAATGAAGCTGCGAATGTATTTCTGCTGTTAAAATTAAGCCGGTTTTAGCCTCAATATGCCACCTAAAACTCCAAGTACGTGTATGTGTTTAATGTGCCTGATTAGCGCGTGCAGTGCTGTGCCCAAGGAAACTGTCAGTGTGAAGCTCTGATTTTATATGTCAAGGTGTGACGGTGGCTTGCAAGCCTCTCCTCACGTCTGGCCAGTGTTTCCTCTTTTACTCATTTACTCTTTCACAGTATTGCACGTGTGTCTGATTTAAACTCCTTTTATATACGCGATTAGTGCCCAGTTATCTACTTATGACGAAAGTTCGGTTACTCATTATCTAAGGCCATGTTTTTGGTGATGTATAAACACCTTCATAATGCATAATAATACATTAATAAAGCATTATAAACTAAACATGGTTATAAATATTTATCAAAAGGCATCACATTATGGCCATGTTTATTATGCATTATGCTCTCATCTATAATTACACCTTTATAATGCATTATATGGGTCGGTATAAGCATTTAGGAGACTTTATATATGCATTATAAAGGTGTAATTATCGTTGAGAGCATAAAGCATAATGCAGCGCTTCATAAATCATTCATAATGCGTAATACACATGACTATAATGTGTTATACCTTTTGATAAATATTTACAGCCATGTTTGTGCATTGTTTATGTTTATAAATTACTAAAAACCTGGCCTTAAGTAAAGTGTCACCAAAGGTTCTTTTCACTTTCAAAATATGTTATCTAAAAGTGATTATGTGAAACTTTGACTTACATTTATGGCTCACATGCACTTTCAGTAGTATATTAGAACTGCTAGGGATTCACCGATCCCACTTTTTCTGTCCCGATACCGATACCTGGGCTTTGGGTATCACCCGATACAGAGTACCGATCAGATACCAGTTTTTAACTAATAAGCACTGTTTGGTTTTCTATATTAGTGAACAAAGCGCACACCCAGGTGTACTTCTGTTTGGTTATTGAAACTGAAGCATTATTTATATCTAACATTAAATATGTTTAGTTATTTAACATTAGATATAAATAACGCATTAGTTCCATTTTCTCTCGCTTCTCCAATATTTGCGCTCAAGCTTGTTGTTGCAGTCGTTCCCTGCCAGCATTAGCAAACTCCGCGTTCTCTGCACTAAGGTGCGTCTTTAGATGTTTGATGTAATTGCTTGTGTTAAATGGTGTTCTGTCCCTTCTTCCTCTTGACACTTTAGCAGAACCGACCGTACAGTCTGACAAAATGCCGAGGCTTTGAATTTTAATGTAACGTAGCTATTAACCCTTGTGTATTTTACTTCTTCCATTCTGAATTCTAGAATCTATAGAATTTAACCATTTTGAAAATGAACCGGGGTAACTTCAACCACAAAAATAACACAGGGGTTAAGTGAGATCGGTTCTTGGTATCGGACCATTTTTGCGAGTACGAGTATTAGACCGGAGTATTGGCCCGATATCGGTGCATCCCTAATTGTTACATTTCCTTTTTTAACAAACACATGGCTGTGTTGGATGTTAAATGTATGATTTTATTTGCCAGCCCAAAGCGTTTGCGTGTTTTTGCACCCTGTTTCAGTTTCGATTAGGAGGTGGTGGTTTAGTGTTGGAAGTGAATGGTCTTAGCTCATTCTCCTGTCAGGCCACCTCCCGTCTCTATGGTCTGCAGGAAAGCAGAGGCTCTTTTTTACTAGGATTTAGATTTTATTTCCTGAATGAGCTCTTGTGTGATTCTGTATCACACAGTGCTGGAAGATTAAACAGGAGGACTAAAACTCAGATAAACAAGTTTTTTTTAATGCAGGCTGTGTTCCATTTTTTCCATGGCTGCTCATCCAGGACAGGGTCATGGGGGGCCTGGAGCCCATCCCAGCAAGCGGGGGGACATGCTGGCCAGTCCATCACAGGGCATACACTCACTCACACTCACAACCCGTTTGCATATCCTGCAGGCAGGAATGTGTGTGAACACGAAGCTGGGGGCGAGAATCTGGCCCACAGTCCTGGATGTATGAGGCTGCGCTGCTGACCACTGAGTTATAGGTGAGATAAAAATAAGCGAATGAGAGAAAAAATATCCCTATTTATATATTATGAGGGGAGACATAAGATCGCGAGTGTTAGTGTGGTTCCACCATGAGGTTCTACCCCGGACATCCTGCTTGTAAGTCTGATGTTCCTCCTAGTTCCGTGTTGTGGGGCAGCCAGCCAAGCGCTCTGCCAGCGCTGTGGGGGGGTGAGGAAGTGGGCGGGCCCTGGCGACCCGCTGCTGGTTAGGGCCATTTGGTGTCAGGCAGATTCCTAGGGTCGCCCCTTCCAGTGCGTTGGCCACGCACCTGTTCCGGCAGGATGGGGTACGGCATGCCAGAGGAGCCCCATATGCCGCCCGCGTCTGTCGGCGTGAGCCCGGCTCAGCCCGGCACGCACCTCCTGCCCGTGCTGCTCGCATCAGCAGTCCATCAGAGCCTCACCTCTGTTCCGCAATCAGGCACGAACATGGAGGATTAGGTCGTACGCGAGGATCAAGCATGAGGGCGGAGCAGAACACGTGTGAGGCGTGGGTGTGTGGTGCTAATGTGATCCCTTACACATCTGCACGATGCAGTGCTGACTCATGTGCTCCGGCTCGGAACACTCACCACATTCTCCCCGTGTCCGTTTGGCTCCCTTCCATAGTCCAACACATGCAGTGAGGTATTTCTGCAGTGCCCGCAGTGTGCGTGAGCACATCTCCTGTGATAAACTGGCATCTAGTCCTCTAGTCCACCAAAGCTGCACCAGGAGCCGGTCTTGCCTGGCTCAGCCCCGCTCTGCCGTTTCCTGTTCACTCCTCGCTTCGCACACCTTTGATGGCTCGCCGGTGCTCGGCGCATCTTCTGAATGGTTCCTCCTGCCCTGTTACTAAGCATAAGCAGAAATAATAGTTATAATGGAGGTTCTACTCCACCATCTCTTCGTCCAGTGCAAGCTCCCAAACCAGTAAATGATGCAAAGGCTCATTGTCTGTGATCTATTGTACAGTTTCCCTACAGGAAAAAGGGATGTAATGTAAGTGAATTAGCTTCCATAAACAGACGAGAGAGTGGCTGTATAAACAGAGCTGTGGGAGTTTATCCTACGAGTCGCAGTCAGAGATGATAACAGGCTGTGTCTGACAGCTTGAGAATACCATTCTCACCCTCTGCCACAAACTGTGAGTTTACGCCCGTCGAAATAGCTGTACAGTGATTTCATCATCACATTAAGATGTCAGCTGTCACACACTTTTATCTGCTGAAATGTGGTTTATGGGGCCCCCCCTCCGCTGCCCCATCGGCAGTCCTCAGCACCATTGACGCTTTCTCAGGATTCTTTGAGGGTGGAACTGGTGAAGTTTTCCACCCTGCCCGCTTGGCAGCCTCCCACCCCCCCAAAGACCTGCGGATGGAGGTATTACAGGAACACGTTCGGAGGTAATGGGGCCTCCCTGGATGGGGGGCTGGTCCGTCGCAGCGCACATACTCCCACACACGGTCACCCACTGCGCTGGGCCTCAGCAGGAATATATCCTTAGCATAGCGTTCACGTCCGCTGGGTCAGTGCACCCTGGGTCAGTACCACTGCCCACCCGGCTCTGAATGACTGCCGCAGCTGCAAACACATGTCCGTGACAGAGTTACCTCCTGCAAACACCTACCGGGCCCGGCCCGGCCCGAGGTTTAATGTTCTGCCATGCCTTCCTTTTATCATCCGCAGAAAAAGGACCAATGGTACGTTAAGATCCGTGTCACCAGGTTGGTTATCCAATGTCCCGGATGACCCACGGTAGGAATAGGCACTTCCCCAACCCGGCGGGCTGGCTCTCTAACGGCACGTCTGGCGGCCAAATGGAAGGCGTGGTTCCGAGAGTGCAGGCTTCGCCATCTGTGGGAATGGCGTTCGGGAGAGCGTCGCCTCATTGCCATGACAACTGAGTGCAAGCCATCTATCTGAGGAAAGCAAATGCCCCCGTCTGCCTGCAAGCCTTTAAGCCAAACATTATTCATTGTGGTTTCGTGGAGGGAACAATTGGACGTATGGCCATGGTTAACAAATAGGCTTTACCATGTTTGTGGTCCTAATGACCAGCTTTAAATGCAGGGCCATTTCAGGGCAAAGCATTCTAATGGGCAGAAAATGTATTCATTTTTCCATTCTTTGGAACATGGATTTACAGGGCAAGGACAAAGGAGATGGTGTTCTGGCAGCACTGCTCTTTATCCTCCTGAGTCTGAGTCATTGCTGACCGGCATGTAAACTCCACAGAAAAAAGCATGTGTCCCATGACCAAAGACGGGAACCTCAGCTGTGATGCCGAAGGTCCTCCAAACATCTTCTGGTGGTGAATAATCACAAGATCCGAACTGGAATCTACCAAAATATTGATGATCAGGGCTGGACTGGCATCCTGCATTATGTGTGTGTGAACCAGGTGATATTACAATTAAAATTTATCCTGGGAGACCCCAGTGTCCAGGGCCGATTTAAAATTTTTTTTTTATCCTGGTCCAACTCTGTCAATGATGCGTCACTTTGTTCAGGCAAAGGAACCTGAACACTGGGGCGTGTTGTAGCTCTTTGTTCCACGGCGGCAGCTACATCCCATGATAAGTGTGGAGAGGCGGACTGCGGGCCTAAACGCGACTCTCCCTGGTCTGTCATTATTGCAGTCCTCACTGCGCCGTAATAAAGTGCAGCTCATCTGAGCCATCTCTAGCTTCTCCTTCTGCACGGTCATCAGTTGGCGGTGAACAGACCTTGGATCATGAGACCAAGCCAGGGCAGACGAGGGGCGCCGTGTTACTGGAGACTCGCTGGTTTCTGGAACAGCTCTGCATGTAGCGAACAGCAAAGCCAGAGGGAGCCTCACCAGGACGCCACACAGAACAGTGGTCCTTTCTCTCACTCATTATTAGCATGGCAGGGATGCGGCAGTCGAGAGCAGCGAACAAAAGAGGAGGAATTTCTCCCCTTAATTGTTTCAGTCTGTTCTGCCGCAACAGATTGCAGGATTTGGCTTTCCTGCAAGACCACTGCCTCCCCACCTTCTCCGTAACTCCAGCATTGCAGATATGAATTTTCCATCAATCTCTGCTGTTCTTCTGTGGAGTGCATAGGCTCTCAGTGTGTCACTTATGAGCTTAACCCTGGGGGAGCATGTACGATTGTAATGCATGCACCACAGCATCTGGGTACAGTTTGTACCCTCACATGCTAAAAATGCACCCCCAATAACATGTTGCCACCTGTACCTTACCAATGCAGATCTGCTGGCTGTTCCTGCCATAGTTAACATGGCACCTAGAGTCTTGGTCATGTATCATTGTGTCAGTTAGCTGGTAACTTTCTCTTGGTTAGGTTTTGGCTAAGAAGACAGAGGGGAGCTTTCTGGTTCATACTGTATGCCCGGTGGTTGGTGTCCATGGCAGCACTGGGCAGAATGTTTTAGTTGATAAAAAAACTATGTAGGCCATGTTTTTAAATAGCATGTCTATGATAAAAATTGCATTTTGATCAAAATGTCCCTCAGAATTCACCTTGGTGTTGAACCCTGTATGTGACGGAAGCACCTCAGTAACCCTGCTCGCCCACAGGGACGTGCTGTCACTGCATTCACTGCATTCACTGCGAGGCGCCAGTTAAATGCCTTCTGCGATTCAAAATGACCAGCCATCTACTTTCCCCTGACAAGACAAAAACCCCCGACTGCAAGATAGAGGACCAGCAGCGGAATGTTCTGGAAGTTCTGGTCATATGTCACTGAGTGTTTGTGCTGTGATATTCATGAAACCTTTTAAACTCAGCCTACTGCGGTATAAATTGTGTTTCCTTCGACATTTTGGGAGCCATTAATTCAGTGAGGAATTGCAGGGGCTTAGAGCAGGCCCCTGGAATGAAGGTTGCGGATTGTTCTTTGTTCAGGATCTTAGCAGTCGCTCTGCTCAGTGGAATTCCTGTTCAAAATGACTGATTATAAAATAAGCAGCAGCTCTAATAAAGAGTAAAGGAATTTAATGTAAAATGTTTTGTCAAGCAAAATCACACGGCATTCAAGGTGTCCCCCGCCTGGTGTCCCTGGACTTCCTGGGATTGGCTCCGAGCCCCCCAATGGGATGGGCTCCGGGCTCACCATGGGTTGGGTTCCAAGCTCACCATGGGATTGGCTCCAAGCCTCCCAATGGGATCTGCTCTGAGCTCACCATGGGATGGGCACCGAGCTCGCCAAGGGATAGGCCCTGAGCTCACCATGGGATTGGCTTCAAGCCCCCCAATGGGATGGGCTCTGAGCTCGCCATGGGATAGGCTCCGAACCCCCCAATGGGATGGACTCCGAGTTCGCCAAGGGACAGGCCCCGAACCCCCCAATGGGATAGGCTCTGAGCTCGCTATGGGATAGGTTCCAAGCTCGCCATGGGATAGGTTCCAAGCCCCCCAATGAGATGGGCTCCGAGCTCGCCATGGGATCGGGTCCGAACTCACCATGGGATAGGTTCCGAGCCCCCCAATGGGATGGGCTCCGGGCTCACCATGGGATGGGTTCCGAGCCCCCCAATGAGATGGGCTCCGAGCTCGCCATGGCATTGGCGCTGAGCTCAACATGACCCTGTACTGGGAAAGTGGTCATGGATTAAGAATGAATGGATAATTTGTCATGCAGCATTTTGCAAGTTAATGATAGAAATCCCTGGAAAGAGCTTACATCACACCTACATTTCACTTGGTTTACAGTTTAATATTAAGTATTTAATTTATGGCATGGAAAAGCTGCTTTAAAGTCACACACAAACAGATACAGCACATGTAACAGCTACATGAAGTGCCGCCGTTCTCCATGCAAGGGCGCCGCTTTGCAAAGCCTTCATGTAGACCCCCGCAAAGCCTGTAGGTAAGGGGAGCCATTTAACAGCTCTTTCAGGAGCCCCCCACCTCGCCGTGCCGCCCGACGCCCAGCAGCAGATGATTACCAGCGTTTGTCTCTGCAAGAGCCGATGTTGCCAAGCCGGCGCAGGAGGATCTGGCCTCGGCTCCTTGAAAAGCTGCTTCTGGTCTTTGGCAAGCACATAGGAAGCATGAGACCCAACGAGCCGTGGGGACTGTTTCTTCTCTTTACCTCTCCAGTCACAGCATGGAGATGCACTCAGGCTCCACGTAAAGCCCCAGGGCGTCGTCCGTCTGAGCCGGCTTCTAAGGGTCCGCTTTAGATAATCTGTGTCCTGTGCCTTTGTATGGATGCATGTCAAGGACTGAGCATATATGGCAAAGGAGTGTAGGGGCACACTGTCAGCTTCAGTGAGGAGCAGAGAAGTTTTCCCCACCGAAGTGGGACGCAGCATGGTGATTATGCAGATGATACAGAGACTTCCTGTATGAAAACGACGATGCTGTATTGTGCAGGTGGTTTCGTTTGAACATGTTTCCAATGACAGACCTGAGGCGGAGGCTCCTGCACAGCTAGCGTGTGTGCCCAGTGTGTCGTGCCAAGGCTGCAACTTTGCCCATCCAAGCGTGGGCACCAGGTTCGCTTCCCGCATTGTAGATTCAGTCAGGTTCCCTCCGGGGCAGGTATTCTGTCACGGATTTAAGGAGATTGCTTCTTAAATCCGACCGCCTTCCCTTCTCTGTGAGAGCCAGGGACGCAGCAGTCACTTACCACACAGCTTCCGGAAAGTCTGTTAGTAGAGCTGCTTGACGTGGCGAGCTCAGCCCCATGGTAGGAGGGCACCACAGGGTTCCCAGAAGGTACAAACTGCAGTGTTTTTCATACCAGTCCCTGGAGTTAATCAGAAGTAAATGCATGGGTTCCACGTTACCTCATATCGCCATTACCTGCTCTATCTTGTCCTGCTAGATGATCTGTGGTGGGCTTGTGCATCTTTGGAGCGGCTGCCCGTTTAACATGCACGGCTGTATGAGGCCTAATCTATGTTGACCCGTTATTCCCTATCTGACCTAAGATGGTGCTGGTGTGTTCAGCTCGCCGTATGTTTCTTACGCTGCCGTAGCACAGAAACTGCGTTTTTAAAGGTATACAATGATCTTCACCAGTTCTGGTGATGCTGCCCTTTTAATTCTGCTGGATCTCACTGCAGCTTTTGATGCTGTGGATCATACAATTCTTTTATCACGTTTGAGGCATGCAGGTATCCAAGGTAATGCCCCTGAATGGTCTAGATCTTATCTAACAAACCAAAGTTTTTCTGTATGCCTTGGTGATTTTTTGTCGTCCTCAAATCCTCTTTCCTCTGGCGTCCCTCAAGGCTCAATTCGTGATCCTGTTCGTTTTACATTTTACATGCTGCCTCTAGGTTCCATTATTAGCAAATATGGCTTTTCTTTCTATTGCTATGCTGATGATATTCAACTTTATTTGTCATTTAAATCAGGGCAGGGCAACTCAGCGCACCTGATCCCACCTGATCGCTTAAAGGATATTAAATCCTGGATGGCAAAAAGAAAGTTGAAATATTGGTATTCAGGCACTGAAGAGGCCATCGCCAAAGATCTGGATATGATCTTTGAGAGTGTTTGTAAATTTTTTAAACAGATCAATGCTGTTGTGAGTTGATGCTTTTTTCAGTTAAGGCTTTTATCTAAGGTCAGGCCGTCCTTACTCAGGAGGACTTTGCAGAAGCAGTTTGTGCTTTTCTAACATCATGGTTAGTTACTGCAGCAGTCTGTGTAGGGGTTGTTCATGCCTCTCTGCAGCGTCTACAGTTTGTGCAGAATGCTGCACCTCATTTGTTGACTGGTACCAGTAAACGTGAACATGTCTCACCAGTACTCACCTTCCTTTACTGGCTTAAATCCGATATCTAATTGATTTTAAAACGTTAGTATTGGTTTATAAATGCTTGAACATATTGACACCCTCTAACTTATCTTTCACAAATTTACAGCCCCTAGAGCGTGTAGGTTGACTGGGCAGATGCTCTTAAAGGGGGGTGTCCGAATTTTTTCAGTAGCTGCTCCCCCTGTATGGAACAGCCAGCCGCACCATATCAGAGCCAACCCCTCATTAATCGCATTTACGTCAGGACTGAAAACTCACTTCTTCACACTGGCTAAAGGACAGAGAGAGATGATTCTTTTCCTTCTTTCATTATCTCATCGCTGTCTTACTTTACATTGGCTCGTTTATGTGTGTGTGAGCCTACAGTGCATGTATTTAAAGTTATATTCTGTGATAGATATTAATGTTTATTTGTGATTGATTCATTTTATGATTGTACAGCACTTTGGTCAGCACTGGCTGTTTTTAATGTGTTTTACTAATAAATCTGACTTTGGCTTTATTTCTCTCTAACACATGCACAGATGTATAAGGTATGACCTTTGCACTTCCCCTGGAAAGCCTTGTGTGGCGAGAGTGCTCTATGACTGGCATAGTTAGGAGAAATCTAAAACAAATGCCCGGAAAATGCTTTGACTATGTTGGTCTTGGAAGTGTTTGATTGAGATAATTGTGGTTAAATGTTTAATTTCACAATGTCTGCTTTGAAACACATGAATAGGGCCCTTGAATGTCTGCCAAAATTTTTGCCTATAGCCCAAATTAAGGGTGGAATTAAATCCTCTCTAATTAGTGGTTTTGGCCTTTGCAGTACGTGGTGCATTTGAGGAAGTGTTTTTCATCTTAAGCTGAGAAAAACAGTATAAAAAAAACAGCAATGGTGGGGGGGTAGTGTAATGGACCCTAAACAGCATAGACTGAAAATCGAAATTAACTAAATGATATTTAGCTATGAGGGCTGTGCTCTGGTTCGCGTCCTGTGCGTACGAAGCCACGCCTCCCTTATCCTTCTACAGAGACCTCATATGGGCGTATAAGTGTGATATATATTATTTAAATGATTTCTGGGAAAAATGTTAATTTATTGTAGTGGCTGTAACCCTGAGGTCCAACAGAAGTGGACATGACATAATCATGACATAATCATGACATAAGCTGTCCGCCACTTAATCTGTGAGTCTCCTTGGGTGCTTTACACAAACTTACAAAATGAACCCAGTTTTTACTACTTCAGGCTTAGTCAATGAAATCCCCAGAGTTTAACTGGTCGCAGGTTGGCCTGTTTGTGCCCGTTTGTGTTCAGTGGCACATGCTGTCCTCAAGACACGCCTGCCGACCTGGTACCCCCAGCCGGTCCTCGATCTGGCCCCTTCTCCTGCCCGGACAAGAACAGAGGCAGCCTTGTCTCGGCCAAGCTGCCTGGCCACTCACAGGCTCCCTCTCGCATTCCTCTGTCTGGCTCCCTCCTTGCAAATTCTGCGTCTGAATAAGCATGGCACGCTTTTTACAGGACTGCGCACCATGGTAAAACATACCGCACTGCATCGCACCGCCGAAAGTGGAAAGTGGCTCATAAGCAAAAGTCCATCTAGATTACTGTAATGAAGTGAGATGGGAAAGTGTGTCTGTGAGCATGTCTGTTACAGTGTCTGTGACTATGAGCATGTCTGTGACTATGTCTGTGGGCATGTCTGAGCGTGTCTGTGAGTATGTCTGTGGGCGTGTCTGAGTGTGTCTGTGAGTATGTCTGTGGACGTGTCTGAGTATGTCTGTGGGCATGTCTGAGTGTGTCTGTGGGCGTGTCTGAGTATGTCTGTGGGCGTGTCTGTGAGGAAAGTCCATCATGTTCGCTGCATGTTTTGTGTCCCTTTTGCAGGTGCATCATTGGAATGCCTGAGCTTTTGTACCAGAATTTGTAACGGGTCATATTTGGAAGAATGGAAAGAAACTGGGGCGAGAATTATGCACCCATTCAGGTCGTCATTTGTTTATTTATTTGCTATAGGGGACATAATTAGCGAATGTATTATTTATCAGTATCATCCATCCATCCATCCATCCATCTTCAAACTGCCTTCCTGTCATGCAATAGGGATTTATGTGCAGTGGAACTGATGTGCACTCGTTGAAAGGATTATCTCTGCATAAAATACAATATGTCTAAATAAAAAGATCATTTTGGATGTTGGAATCTCTTACAAATCCATACAGCACACTTGATGTCATAATGCGCAGTTTGAGACTCATAAAACAGATTCATGGACAATGGCAACCATGGGCACTGAGGGGAGAACAGCCCCGCCCCGTGAATGTTTTAACGCTGCTCGCTTGGAGGAGAGGGAACAAAGCCATTAGATTAAATTTTACTGCCAATAACAGAGATTAATGGCTCCCCTTGCAGAACGGTGAGTAGGAGCATGAGGAAAGCGGAGGCGTAACGATGAGAATTGTTTAAAATGGCGTCCAGCCTGCGTACTGTATGCTTAGCTGACGACAGTACCTGCATGCAGCCTATGACACAAATCCGAACATATTTAGCTGCTCTAAGGAGTTCTGCCATTGTATTTGTCAGAGGGTCAAATTATATTTAGAGGATTGTGTTTGAAACATGTTTTGTAAGATGACTGGTATTTATCAAAATGAAAGTAATTAGCCATGTCTGGTTACACTCATAATATTACTGCAGAAATGGTGATTGCGCTGGGGACCTGTTGTTAGTATGTTAGGTGACACATTTTGCTAGTGTAATAATTGAGCTATATTGCACTGCTTGTATATTTAGCTATTATTATTATTATTATTATCAGGGTTTAAATATAGATGGAGCCCACCTCCGGCCTCCTTATGCCCAAACTGCACCTTTCCTGAGCGCAATACTTTAACGTTAACTTTTCTTCTTAATGCCCCAAAATTTAATGAAAGATTCAAGGTGACCGATTAAATTAAAAATCACGTTTTTCATCAGCTTCAATGTTAATTGTCATTAGTCGCTCTGATTACTTGAATGGATGAGATATCCTTACGTGACGCCTTGATTTCTGTCCTGTGTTTTTGTATTCTGACTTAGAGGTAAGATGCGTGTAAGAAGCTGTCTGTAAATAGCTAGATATTTTAGTTCATTTTCACAGGGACAGTACGAATGAAAAAACATGAATATCAATTGTAGTGCCATCCATCCATCCATCCATCCATCTTCTATAACCACTTATTCCATATGGGTCATGGGGGGTCCAGAGCCTATCCCGGAGGCTGCAGGCGCAAGGCAGGGAACAACCCAGGATGGGGTACCAACCCATCGCTGGGCACACTCACACATACCTATGCGCAATTTGGCAACTCCAATCGGCCTCAGCATGTTTTTGGACTGTGGGGGGAAACCGGAGTACCCGGAGGAAACCCCACGACGACACGGGGAGAGCATGCGAACTCCACACACATAGAACCCGGGCGGAGACGTCAACCCTGATCCCAGAGGTGTGAGGCAACACTGCTAACCACTGCACCACCGTGCCACCCCTCAATTGTAGTGATGCCATTTAAATCGGATAATGTTGATGTTTTGCTTCAAAAAAGTACCCATATCAGAATAAAAATAACTTTTTGATCATATTTTTCTATTTGTTTTGTTTTGCTTTAAAGTGGCAACACAACGTGCTGACGCACGAACAAACATACAGCGTCTGTAAGATTATGATTATAAATACATGATGATTATAAATACATGATGATTATAAATACATGTGGTAACTACTAAACTACCCTTCAGCCCCCCCTGTACCCCACAGGGCGCCCCCTCCTCTCTGATTCTTGTTTAACCCCTGATTATTATTATTTCTATTTTGCGAACACTTTGGTTCTGCTGAGAGCCCCACAGCAGGGTGTTAATGAATGGGCTTTTCGTGCTCCTGGTTCTCTGGTGGCTCTTTCTATCATGGCTATGCAATACACTTTAACCACAAGAAAGCAGCACAGGACAGGCAAGAGTTGGCTACATCCTTTTTAATGATCCATCCATCCATCCATCCATCCATCCATTCATCTTCTAGCCGTTTACCCCAGTAAGGGTCGTGGGGATGAACCTCATTATACATTGAAATGATTTTCTTTTCTGGAAAAACAGCACATACCTTTATCAATAGTGCTGTTTCTAGTAATGGCACGCAAGGCATATTTAGAAACTTCCACTTTTATCGGTCACTATTGAGCCTAAAACGCTGCCACTAGTACTAGTATTAGTACTATAGGTTACCAAAAAGACATTAAACAAAATAATTGAATGTACCTAGAAATCTAACTGTAACTCCTCCGTTTTAAGTGGTTACCAATTTATGTGTGCAAAATAATTATTTATAAGATGTATTATAGTATATCATTTCTTCAAATAAATTCAAAGATAGTCCTTTAATGCAGGAATGAGGATCAAAGGACTATTTTGCCGTCATATGAAACATGCAGTGCCTGCGTTGGCGCTACAGTTGCCCTGTGGATGTGGACTGTTTTGCCCACATCACTGCACTGGACCCACACATATTGATGCCTTTTCTCAGAAGTTCCTGATAACAAGCAGAAGAGCTGCACTGGTCACTGGATACCAGCTTGACGATTGTTTAATATTGTCCTGTTTCGTGTCAATGATGTGAGCAAATCCTGCCCGTCTGGCGGGAGCCGCATCCACACCAAGCGGAGGGAGTGCTCCGTCTCCTGCCCTCCTCCTTTTCAATGCTGTTATTGCGAGCTGTTATAGATTCTCCTTTCTTTGTGTCGTTTTCCATTGTTTGTTTCCCCGGACGGAGGCCATTTCTCTGCTGTGATCCTGTGGGAGTCTAATTGTACCAGAACCCAGGAGGGTGACGCAAAGAGCCACCTCCTCTACCAGTTTGCGGCTATCGCTGGCACGTTCCGCCACTTTGATTTCCATCCTCTTAGACAACAGACTAATTAGCTTTTATTATTGAAAGGCAAAATTAATTTCATAACCCAGGCTATGAAGGCTTTCCCATTGCTTTGACAGTTCCATTGTGTCTACGCTCGGGAGAGAGACCGTGCTCAGGCTGCTAATAGTGGCTCAAAGAGGTTTTTTAGTTCTGTGGCTGGTAAAGTGTATTTTTCTTGTAAAGATTTGAACTGAGTTACGTAATCCATTGATCACAAGTTCTCCATGGAAAGTTGGGTGTTTAAAAAGCCAAAACTCTGTTCGTTATAAATTCTTTAATCACACACCTTTTTTACATGTACACAAGTGCATGTTTTGCTCACACAGATCGAATCAAATGTCCAATTTGCTTCTTTGGATTTGCATTTGTGAGATATGAGCTCCTTAACCACCATGCATACGCCAAGCCTTGCTGGGGCATGTTCTGCAGGTTTACTGCAGTGAGAGATGCTGCCCCAAGTGGTCCATCATGGTCAGCGAGCGGCCTTAGTGAGCGTGAGATTGTCATGGCATTGTCTGATACAGAGTTAAAGTTCAATATACAGCAAAGTAAAATACATCTGTACTTTTTATTGATGCTCGATACACAAGAAGTGTCTATTGAAAGATCACAAATAAATGTATTTATTATTAATAGTAGTATCTGTCTGTCTCTTTGTTTGTCGGTCAGTCGGTTGAGTTATTGACCGGATGACGGGGACTGGCTACAGTAAAATCTGGCAACGTGGGGGACAGTTATAACATTTAACGATACTTGGGTTAGTGACAGTCCCTGGGTTTCAGCCCGAGAAACCCCGTACATTAAAGCATACCAATTAATGAGGATATCGTAAGGCCAGTTGCAGTTAACTTCCATGGTTTGATAAGCTGATTGAGCCAAAGATTATTAGGCTGTGAAATAATCCTGGCATGCGGGATGACAACATTAACGATAAAATCGAAAAGCCAATTAGTTAAAACTTTTCAAACACGTGGCATTTATAAAATATGAATTTTGTTTACAAAAGTATAATTCCAGTTTAATTGAAACTGTTGTGTAAAACTCATTTCACAGTGTCACAGGGTTGTTGCTTGTGAAATGTATTGTAAAAACAACAATTAGTTTAATTTCAAAGACTGATGCAGCAGATGTCGCATATAAAGTCTGAAATAGTGTTTTTAGATTTATTTCAGGAATCGGAGCTCACAGAACCCTGAAGGAGCGCCGCGGCTCCCGCTCTGCTGGTGTGGGCCCTGTTGCTGACTCTTGTGATTTACCTTTAACTCCTTACAAAATGATCTGCTCCTGTCATTTACTATGTGCTTCAAACATTAAATGTTAATGTGTGCAGACATTTTCAGTGGACATCTGACCAAGACTTCATTTATTTTTTGTGCTGCATCGAATTTGTTCCCCGTAGTCCTACATGTCATGTAAAAAACCGTCCATAGCTTTAAACCAATTTACGGTAGTCAATAATGCTATTAGGCACAAAAGCAGCACAACTTAAGTAGTGAAACAGACTCGTCCTTGAGCCCCAAATGCCTGTATGTAAGCCACGCATTGTCCTCCGCTGAGACCAGCGAGCTTCTCCTCTAAGCTGCGTGTCCCTGTGGTCCGGGGAGTAGGTCCGCGGTCCCCAGGTCCGGGCGCGCCGGCCTCTCATACTCTCACACATACGCTCCGCCGGCGACCTCCAGCTCAGCCCGCTGAAAGGCGGCTCCGCAGCATTGCACAGGCAGAAAAACGTCACCAAATGTGGGGTTGCGCCTTTTCCCGATAATAATAGGCCATAATGTCATTAAGCGTGCGCTGGCTGTTCTCTGCCTCAGGCTTGAGCGATACTGAAAACCATAATCTTCTGTGACATGACAAGTAACCCGGGGCACGTTTACATAAGGAAATCTCGATTCGTCTGATCTTAAATGATTGTTTTCCATTTGATTAAGTATCATAAATATCCATTCATCTATTTCCATCTATTCCCGTAGATTGTTTTTTAAACGTCTTTAACCAACAGAACCCCATGCATGTGCTGCACACAGACAGTAAGTCGTCGGCGGCCGCGCTCTTCCCCGTGACCCCGTTTCTAAAATGTGAAATCGAGGGATTTCCTAAAGCATGCACTTATTTCGATCGCGAAATCGACACAACAAAATTGCCGACGCGACCGTAGTTTGTGTCGCTTTGAAAGGGAAGTAAATTATTGAACCCGAGCTACTTTCTACTGGGTTTGATAGATGCGTCTTAACGGGACGCCAGGCGCCCGTGCACTGCTGTTAAATAAATAACCATGCAAAGCGTCAGCATTCGGATCAGAAATACGCGCAGCTGTGGGCTGAATAAATATTACGTTAACACGTGTGCATTGTTCCTTGTCTGCTGTCGGAGCACTTGGGTTTATTAAGCGGACGAACAGCGCCGGTGTTGAGGCAGTTGCTCTCTTGGGTCCAGGCGGCTTTGCTGACGATCCGTCGCTGCCACTCAGCCGGGATTGCCGGTTATAGCGTTGGACATGATTTATGGATGGGTGCCGAATTCTGCTACATCTGTAATACTTGGGAAAACTGATTCTGTGCGGTGCACATTAATCATTGTGGCAATACACTGGGTAGTCTTTGGTTTATTTCGCGTAATGGAGCCAGGTATACATTTTAAAGTGTTATTCAAATAAAAGCAATCTGATTGCAGTTTCGTAAGCAAAATGTGGAACGAATTTCTATTGGGGATTTCAAAAGAATGCAGAAAGGTGAGGGGGTCAAAATTCACAACTGCAGTCGGGTGATCCTTAAAAACCAATTCTCTGAAAATCGGCTTTGTGGTTTTAATTGACCAAAAATAATCAAATTAAAAACGTTTGAAAGAACATGAACTACCACAAAATTTGTAATGTAGTCTATCCATCAAGCCACCCATCCATCCAATTTGCAACCACTTATCCAGTACAGGGTCACGCGATGGCCTGCAGTGTGTTCCTGGGCACAGGGCAAGGACACGCACAGGGCAAGGACACGCACAGGGCAAGGACACGCACAGGCAGGGACGCACACAGAGCAGGGACACGCACAGGCAAGGACGCACACAGGGCAGGGACACGCCCCGGACGGGACGCCTGCCCATCGCAGAGCACACCGACACACACTGCAATCGAGATGTATTTAATTTGTAAAAATCTCGTGCAGGTGGACCAGCTCCGCGCTCTTTGACTCGCAGCTCTGCGCTTCCTGAATCCGCGTCCTCCTGCGCTCCAGTCCCGCTCTTGCGGGGATCCACTCCGGATTCCTGCTCCTTCACTCCGCCGTTCCGGCTCACTCCGCCTTCAGTAGCAGCGGCTCCGTCTCTGGCGGCGGGCAGGGTTTTCTGCTTTCCCCCTCGCCCTGGCTGGATTCTCTTTGCGCTTTCGGATCGCCCTTTTCCTCATTGCCCGGTATCCCGTGCCGGCACCTTCCGATCGCTCCCGTTTGGCCATGGATTGATTTCAAGCTTTTCTTTGATCCCCAAACCGGAGACGGCGAGCAGACCCGCCGTGTCTCCCTGCCCGTCTCCTCCGCACTACTCGCTGTCCCACTGGCTAAATGTTTTCCCCGGCTGCCTTCAGCGCTCTCAGGTGCCGAATGTTTATTAACGTTGCTGCGGAGAAACACTGAACTTCTTCGCTTCCCGTTTGCTCGGAGCCAAAGGGGCGGCGGGGGATTTAAAGCACAGATTTCCCCGAAGGTTTTTGTATAAACACTAATTATTTTTTCTGAAAAGTGATGGCGGAGCGGGGAGCGCGGCTGCTCCTCTCCCTCTCTTGTCTCACCTTTCTCTGTTCGGCCACCCTGACCAGGCACGCCGACAAAGGTAAGGCTTCCAGCTGCACATCTCGCCTCCATCGCCCCGCTTGCAGCAGAGCTTTCCGGTGGAGGTGCCTCTCTGCGAGCCGAAGTTGAGCACCTCGCCGGGAAAGCCCCGCTCCCGCAGTAAGGGAATTCCGCTCCGTTCCACGGTCACTTAGTCGGGCGCGTAACTGGTTATTAATGGCCCAGCTACAGTTAACTATAACTACCCGCGGCGTGGTGCTGCCGTCGTACGGGACGTGGTTAGGGCGGATGAGACCCGCGAATCGCCAAAAGCTCGTTTTCTGCTCGTCGGTCACATTGACTCATTTTAAGTGCAGTTCATAGGTATTTAATTTCACATTTAATTTCAAGACGCACGTTAGGTGTCCTGGGTTTGCAGTTAGGGAATCGACTTGGGATGTTTGGGTAAACATGGTTATCTTTGTGGGTAATTCTGAGTGTTAAAATGTTTTATCCCACGCTCGGTGGTGAGTGCAGGTTGTGTTAGTGAGGGTGTGCGACATTGTGTTTCATTGTAACACTGATTGCCTGTATGATTGTCATTGCTACACCTGGAGATCAGGAAAAGCGAGAGGGCCGTAAACACGATGCGAACATATCCGCCTCTGCAGATGGTTCTTTTCCCCTAATAATTACACATAATTACTGCTGCTGGCCGCGCGTCTATTTTTACGCTGTCTGTTGTTCGCTCGCTGTCTCTGAAAAAGTCTCGCGAAACGCAACATAAGACACTGTAACGAGTGTGACATTAAACAACAGGTTACTGCAATCAAAGCAGCGGATCGCTTATTGTTAACGCGAAAAATGTTTTACTGAATTTGAGCCAACTCTTTGGAATTAGTTTGTCACTATCAAACAATGATTTTTTTTGGGGGGGATAAAACTAGTTGTAGTTGAATTAAGTGTTTCTTGTCTGTAGATGCATGCATAAATGGTATTCTGGCTTTTTTGTGCTCATTTGTTTATTTAAATAAGTACACCGTTTCCTGCCCTGGCAAAATCCGCAGCGTGGTGCTGGTCTCCCCAGGCCAAAAGATGCCAGCTGGAATATCAGTCCAAAGGCATGGTTCAAGTTCTGTGCGTGTTCAGAGGCTGAACGCTAAGGAATCAGGTTCTAAAACAAACCGTCCTATAAATGCGTGCACTTCTTACACGAAAACGAAATGTTAGGCGTGCGAAGAGCAACCTCTGTAATCTGATACATCTCTGCACCTCAGCATGCGCCTCTCAAGGATTATGCCTTTTTGTGCTCCGAATTCTTGATGGGAAGTCACGTGACTCGGCTGCACATCACATGGAGTGGCGGCTGTATAACTTCGCTCGAACAAAGAAGGGGGGAATTGCCTGGTGTTACTTGTTTGTTAAAAATCTCTCATTTGCTACAGATGAAGGCATTTTTTTTGTTTTGTCACATGGGAAATTGTAATGTAAAACTTAGATTTTTAAAGACCCAAACGGCATTCTGATTTGGTTGTCAAGTACTTCTTAAAGTTTGTTTTTTTTTTTTTTTCCTTTTTCCTTTTGGACTGGCTTCCCGAGCGGAGGAAATGAGTGGGAGCGGGCCACAGCAGTGTGGTGGGGAGCTGCTGGCCTCTGCTGCATGAGGCAGTTGACAGAGCCTCTCCCCAGCATGAAAAGGGCTTGGCAGTGGTTTAAGAAAATGCATGCTTTGCTGGAGCCCGGTACAAAGGCGGGGATGGGGGTAGGGTGAAGTGGGCAGAATCTCTCTGGAAAGTAATAAAACTAGGAGATTAAGGGGAGAGGGAGGTTTATTCGGGGGCGAGGACTCTGGAGAGTTGCAGTCGGACCTATATGGGGAGAGTAAGTTTCAAATTACTAATTGCAGGGGTCCCCTTCTGGAAAATGTCTGTTTACTTTAAACACATTTTTTTCAACTTTTCTCTGCTCAGGCCGGTCCCCCGATTTCATAGCAAGATCAACCTATGTGCTGGAAGTATTTTTTTTGTAACTGAACGGATCTCATCTTACAACATTTTCTCTTTATTTTATGATTGTGTTTGATGGAATTTGGGTACCTTCAGTTGCATTGATGAATTGCATGTAGATGTGGGGAAATGAAACTGTCATTTTAGCTGTAATATGATCTATCAATGTCCTCCTTCTACCATATTATGTGAAATCTAATGCCCTGCTCAAGGCTGTAATAGTCCCCCCCTTCACCTGCCCCTCAGTCCTAGTTGGTCTGTGACATGTTCTGTCATTACATTGCTGTTACTGATAGCTTTATTGCTGTCATGATTCTTACTCTTGGAATGGTTAAATTAATATCGTCCAATCATTTGTGGCTGGGTCACCAAGCAATAATTCTCTTCATTGCTTTTCCCTGAATACCCGTGCTGTCCCTGCAGGCTTCCTGCTCTCACGGCACACTGACATTCATCCAGCTCCCCGCTTTGCGTGTGCTTGTAACTCAGTCTAATGCAGTGGCTTATCGCGGGGTTCCTGAAACCAGAGCGGCGTTGCTCAAATTCTTCACTTTGTCAAGATTACCTCCATGGCACGTTCTGCTGCCCAGGGCCGCTCTGGGGATTGTCTCAGGTGACGAAAGGCTCTGCCCCCAGCGCGCTCTGCATAAAAGCCAGGGCCTCACTGATGTGGCCAGGCCACTCGCCACAGTTACTATAGAAGCTATGTCATGTTGTTGAGCATGGCCCAGCTCAGCGCACCCATTTATAATTAGTTAAATTTGTTAGTTAAATTGTAATGGGGAATTTGTTCATAATTGATTTTCAGAAAAGGGAATTTGACCCCTGGCACTGCTGCTGAGGTGGGTGAAGATAATGACTTAAATTCATGAGCTGTGGGTGTGGCTGTTTTAATTACTTTGATAGCTTGCATTAACGACTTTGGAGCATCACCTTCTGGCAGCACGCTAGCGGTGAAAGAATCTGATATTCTTTGTGTTTAGTGCCTTTATGTCAACCGTGACTCTTTACCCAGGATGGGTTCTCCACCTTCTGTACGACACTGTATATTAATGACTGATTTATGCGCCCAGTCCGATCGTAATTGCCTATTGCCTTCACCCAATAGGAAGGGAATAATTGCATGTTTATCCATGCGGTTTATTCATTAGTTTGGGTAATTGTTACCCTGGTTAACACATACATTCGGTGTCTTACATCCCAAATAC
>JAAGVU020000008.1:762768-779396 GCA_011763525.2 Mormyrus iriodes | reverse complement strand
ATGCTAGCCCCCCAGGGGGCCTGGCCCCCCCCAGCTAAGGCCCCCCTTCCCCATATCGGCCAAGCCCCCCCCCCCCCCCAAACAGTCAGTATGGCCCACCTCTGCCACTCCCTTTGTGTACGCCGGAGATTCCTGGGAACAAAGAGCCCCGGCTTGGAGCGTGGAACACAGGGAGGGAGCTGATTTGTGTCCTGCCTCAGTATGGAGGGGGCAGACCAGCCTCCCTATGGTGAGGGGGGTGGGAGCTAGGAGGAGGGGGAGTGCAGGGGTTATTCCTAGGGGACGGTGCATGCTGGTTACTGTGAAGGGCTTGTCATCATAAGAGAGTTTCCATAGAAACCGTTGGTATATGATTCCTACAACGCCAATTTTAAGCCGCCCCTCCCAGCCCCCTTTTAAAAAAAATTACACACAAGCCGCTTTGCTTGCCCTGTTGCATGCACCCTGTAGCTGGGGGCAGCCTGCTTCATGGCTGTGTGTGCATATCTGTGCACTGCTTGGGCTGCTATACAAGGGGTAACATGGCTATAATTGCAAGGGCCAGATTGTTTCTGTGTAATTGTGCACTGATTGATGGCCCTCCGCTGGCCGGGAGCCAGTCCTGTAGCGAGAGAGAGAGTGTGTGTGTGTGTGTGTGTCCGTCCGTCCGTCCCTGCTGCACACTCGTGGCTTTGTTTCCACGTGTGCCTGCGTGTGTTTCACTGTATACATGTTTGTCTTCTCCTTCTACCCTCCCCCCTAACCAGACGAGACGTCATGGTGCCCACAGCTGTGCTCGCACTGGTTACCTTGGGGCTGATGTGAGCGGTTTCTGCCGACGCAGCTCCCCGGTATTATGGCCTCTCTGCTTGTGTTGACCTGTTGACCGCCCGCGAATAAGCCGCTGGAAGCAGCCTGGACGGCCCTCATTTCACTGCACGCTTATGTGAATAATGACTGAATTAGTGCTGATATGGACTGCAGATCCCCTGAAGAGTAGGTGCCCTGGTCATTGTCCTGATTTGGTGCAAAACAGCATCAGGATAGTGCTTAAAAGGTTTGGTAACAGAAATGCCGATAATCTTTAATACTAACGATTTTCTATAACCGAGCGTTTACAGCCGCGGATGGTCTCTCCTTTTGTGCTGACTGAATTGTTTCATATGTACCTGGTGATGGGTGAGTCTCCCCCCACCCTCTGTGCCATAGCTCCTTAGTGAGCTTTGGCTGCGTGGGGGAAGTGTTGAGGGCTTGTCCAGGTTTGGGGGGGTACAGTATCAGGGTGGTACCAGCATGTAGCTGGGAGTGCGGCTCCTGCTGACGGAAAGCCCCTGTCGCTAGCTCGGACGAGAGGGGCCACCTTAATGTGATTAAAGAGGATTACTGTATAACGTCTGTAGATCAAAAGAGCCAAAGTAATTAGCACCCCTGCCTTTCTCCATGGCTGTTGCCAACGTAGGGCCGGGCTGGACCCCTCGGCACACGCTTTCGGAAAAAGGCAGAGAGGGAAAGGGGCAGCGCCGGTCATCCATTAGCATAATCCCTGGACGGCGGTTCTACAGCACCCCTGTGCACTACTCGCACTCTCACTGGGACATCGACTTGTACGCAGAGCCTTGTAGACCTGTCACCACTGGGCTGCCTCCAACCCCCCCCGACATGCACATGCACTCAACCGGAACTATGAGACATAGGCCGTGATCTTTTCCGTTCTGGCATGTTCTCCAGTTTCTGGGGCTTTTAATGACCTCTCCAGTCCTCAGTGCCACCTGCCTCCTGTTCCGGTCTTCCACCCGGATGTGTAGTTGTGGAGGGGGGGGGGGGGGGACAGTGCTCCTTTCTCACCGTCTGTTTGGAGTGGGGT
This sequence comes from Mormyrus iriodes, assembly GCA_011763525.2. Classification (NCBI taxonomy): domain Eukaryota; kingdom Metazoa; phylum Chordata; class Actinopteri; order Osteoglossiformes; family Mormyridae; genus Mormyrus; species Mormyrus iriodes. Next base: position 777,553 of record JAAGVU020000008.1, on the reverse strand, counting down.
GTCAGATGTAGCATCTGAGGAGTGTGGGTAAAAGCAGATGGAGCTCTGTGTCCCCCATTGGCCTCCACCCCCCCATGACTGACGCGAAGATGGTCCAGTATAATGAAATGCTCGTCCTGTTGCCGGGTGGTGCAAACCACTTGAGCCATGAAGAGCGCCTCCAGTCGTCAGGCCCCGAGTGTAAACAGTTTTTTGGCATCTGTAGTGATGTTGCTTTTGAAGGACCATTGAGTCGCCCCATTTCCATACTGAGGGTGTCAGTGCGGAGGGGGGCCCCTGCCGAACCAAGACAGCCATGATCATTTTCGTCCTTGCTGTTAGACTCACTCATACATAGTGTGGCACGTTTGTGAGACGAAAAAATGAGAAAAGTGAACAGGAACTGGTCATGAAAAGGCATTCATATTCCAGTTCATGGAAATATTTTGTATTTGACAAAGATGATATTGAGCAAAGGCAAGTGACTGTCGGCACTGTTTTGTATCTGTTTGCATAACATTTTTGTGTTTGTGGACGCTAATGCAAATGAGAACGAGCAGAGACTGCGAGGAGAGGAGCAGCATTTGTGAATGCTAATGAGAACAAGCAGAGACGGCGAGGAGAGGAGCAGCGTTTCTGGATGCTAATGAGAACGAGCAGAGAGCGAAGAGAAGAGCAGCGTTTGTGGATGCTAATGAGAATGAGCAGAGACTGTGAGGAGAGGACCAGTGTTTGTGGATGCTAATGCTAATGAGAATGAGCAGAAACAGCGAAGAGAGGAACAGCTTTGTGGATGCTAATGCTAATAAGAACGAGCAGAGACGGCGAAGAGAGGAACAGCGTTTGTGGATGCTAATGCTAATAAGAACGAGCAGAGACAGCGAAGAGAGGAGCAGCGTTTGTGGATGCTAATGGTAACAAGCAGGATCACAATACAGGAGCAAGAAAAGTGCAACACGGATGAGAAGTTTCATGTAACTAACAGGTGTTACTAGAAAATATTGCGTACTGTTATAATGTCACTGACCCAGTTTGAAGAAAAGCTTGTAAGATGCAGGTCAATTTTAGCGTTACAGAGATGACATTAAGACTCGTATTAGCAAACCAAATGCCTCAGCATGGGCAAGCTTGGTATGAATGAGTCACTCTGCAATTCTTTTCATGTAAAGTCATGGGTTAAATGCAGACAAATCCTCAATTTATGTATTAATTTACATGTTAGAAATACATAGCACTTTATCAGTGTAACTTGTAGACTTTTATGGGAGACTGCAGACTTTCATCAAATTCTGCGTATTATAAAGACAGTTGGAGATGCCATTATTACATTTTTTAAATTAGGGTGTCACATTTTGACACTTACTGGTGAGAGCCCCACATCGCCTCCTGCTGGCCATCGTCATAGCTCCGCTGTAAGGCCGTGCAGTAAGACGGGCACTGTGTGGAAATAGCAGCCTTATTAGCACTTTGCGGTGGCTGTCAGCGGTCTGAGAATGGCTGCAGAAGCAGGGGATGGGGGAGGACGAACTCGCACACAGTGCTGTAAAACCTGAGTGAGAGGTGGGAGTTGGTAGGAGGCTGCCTCATAGCACAGCAGACCCCAGTCTCAGGCAGCTTCAGAAGCTCCTAGTCGGATGCCTTTTGCTGCAAAGGAGCACGTGGGGGGGGCTGTGCTGCAGGCCCCTTCCCCAAAACCTGGAATGTGTGTTCTCCAGCTTTGTGGACGGGAGAGCCTGTTTTCTTGGATAAACAAAGTCAAACAATGGGTGGTGGTGGTGGCGGGTAGCCCAGGCCCTGAGCATGAGCTGCATGCCGGGCCACACACTCCATCCCCTCATTTGCAGTGAGCTAAATTACTGCACTGGGACTTGGCGGGGCTGGGATGGAGGGGGCTGTTTTTTTGAAAGACCTTGGGAGGTGGGCTTTCCTCAGTGATTTTTTTCCCCCCCTCCGGAGTGACCCCCGGGGCTTTTGATATTCAGGGGCTTCTGTATATGAGCTGTGATCCCTCTTAACGGGCTCTCGGTGACCGGCTGCCTCAGTCCTAAGGGGGGGGGGGTTCTTGTTTGTGTCGATCATCCCACCTTCTGTGCCATCTCACTCGGTGAACTTTTCCCTGGTTTCGCAGTGGCTGGTGTGAACAGGCACCCTCCTTATGTCACTGACATCACTCAGAGCTGAGGAGGGCCCTGCTGCATGACCTGTTGGTGTTGGGGAGGGACGCTGCGGAAGCTGGACACGCAGTGACACCCAGGCTTTGCACTCACCTTTTGTAAAGGTTCGGCAGCAGAAATACCCCGATCCGTACACCCCGAGCGCCGGAATCCCCATCTTCAGCACCGCTCCATCGATTCATGATGTGTGAGCTCCACCCCCCCCACCCCGCCGGTGATGAGATCTCACTGCTCTGTACGGTATTGATTTCTTACAGTGGAGTGCCTATGCTTGATGATAGTGGCCACTGTGTTGTTTTTTTTTTTAGCCTGACTCGTTAGTGTTGGGGAACCTTCTTAATTAGACCGTATACAGAATCTTCTGTGGCCAGTATTGATAAACTACAGATGCTTAGAGTATAGCACTGGCTCACCACTGTGTCCATGTGTGTCTGTCTGTCTGTCTGTGTGCACGTGCTCTTTGGAGGCACAGGGAATGCTGTGTGTGTAATTAGACTAGCATGTGTAATTGTCTGAGCCCATGTGTTGATATTAATCTGAAAGCGGATGATAATTAGGGTGAGCGTCTCTGCGTTTGAGCTGTGGACTATCCAGCATGGAGGTCGTCAATGGGCTCTGAGCCCCGTCACGCCGCTCAGCCATGGGGCCTCGTCCTGCCTTAGCAGCCTAGTGGTCAGGGATCGGGCAGTGTGGTGGGCGGTGGGGCCGGCTCGCCGCTCTGCTTCTTGCTCTGTCCGCTACAGCGGCTGGCGTTTCATGGCGTACTTCCACCACACCAGGTAGCTTCCTATCTCTTTCTCATAATATCGCACGTCTTCCGGCCCATAAGCACAAACCGGTAACATTTATCAAGCACTATGTCCTGTACAGAATTGTATGTGCAATAGTGATAAAGCCAGCAGCGCAGTGGGTTTGTTTACACCAGCATGACCACAAACACGCTGCAATATGACGCCACTAAGCGTTAGGAATCTTTCAGCCCCGTCATCATCTTATGGGACCTCCGCCGTTGACTGGGGCCTCTGCATGTGCTGCACAGCTTGCTTTCGAAGCTGGAGTAAAGGGGGGGTCATGGACTGCGGATTTGGAGCCTTCCCATTTTCTTTGTTTTTATATCTGTGTTGTATTTTGTATTGTATCCATCCATCCATCCATTAGCCGATATCCAGTACACCTCCCCAAGCTCACGGCAGCCCCTGATGATTTACAGGCTTCACTGCTGGGAGTCTCTGCACCCTGGGTAGCCCAGTAATGATGTATCGCTTCAGAACTTCTGAACCTTAGGGTGTAGCGTAGGGTGCTGTGGACGGAGGTGCAGCGGTTTGTCCCGGGCTACTTCCTGAGTGATGCTTGAGTAATGATTAACGGGTGGCGTCTTGCAGGGGCTTATGGGAGTTCCCGGCGGACCTTGTGAACCTCTGCCGTTCTGATGGCACTTTCACACTGATGTATTATCACGCCTTGATCATCATTACATCAGTTTAGTGCCAGATCGCCCCCCCCACTGTCCGCCTGCTGGTGATCTGGGCGTGTGTCGCACTGAAAGGTGCTGTAGTCTAACCCTTATTTTTAACTAACTTTTGTTATTTTTATTTTAGTTATTTTTTTTACTATTTTCCCGGTTCAGTTTCTCGTTCAAAGTGAGAAGGTTTTTTTTTTTTGCAGACTGGCACCAAAGGGGGATAAGCGTTTTTGTTTTGCGCACAGAGTAATGTGGCTTTATGCTCAGTAGTGTACACAGCAGTGGGGGGGGGGGGGCTGGATGGGGTGCAGGGTGTGTGCTCAGGGTCCTTTGGAAGTGGGTGGACTGGCACTGCTGGACAGTGAGGAGGGGATATTGAGGAATGACCCCCCCCACCACCCCCAGCTGCTAGGCTGCGGTCTCCAAATCCCCGGTCCCTGTCAATTTCCCTCCCCAGGGTGGAGATGCCGCCATCTGCAGAACCGCAGGACTGTGACATCACCGCAGTCATAGGCCAACAGATCTACGCCCGTGGTTTCAGGACGGAACTTGCGTGATCAGGGGGAGGTCCTTCAGCTCTTAATTGCCGTGACACAAGTCTAAACCACAACAAATATGCACTGTGCCATCCACCATCTTTATGCCTTGTAACCCTAACCCTCACCCCCTTCTCATATAAGCTTATCCTAAACCGCTGGTGTAAAACTGTTGGCCCAAAACTGTGGCGAGGTCACTGTTCTGCGGCTGTGCAGGTGGATGATGGGGGGGTGGGTCCGATTAGCTTGGGTGCTTCCCATCAATAATTGTGCATCATGCCGAGTTTGATTTAATCTGTGGCATAATCAGGTGCTGTTGATGTTCTGCCATTGTCTTTCTGTTGTGCTTTGATTTGCCAGACAGTTTGTGGGGCAGCTGTTCGACGTGTGAAAATAGTCTTTACTGTATATTATACTTTATTTCTTTATTTGTGGACCATCTGAGTGTGTGGTGTGGGCCGCGCGTCGTTCTGCGAGGGCGTGGTTGTGGGCCGCGCGTCGTTCTGCGAGGGCGTGGTTGTGGGCCGCGCCTTGGTCTGCGAGGGCGTGGTTGTGGGCCGCGTTTCCTTTGTAGCATCTCATTGTAGCATCTTCCTGAATGGCGACAGGGTGGCAGGATATTGTGTTCTGTCCCACTTGTCCTTCCTGGGATGGCAGGGGGAGATATGCTCCCAGATGCCGGGCCCAGCCCAGGTTTAAAGGTGCTGAAAACCCTGGTGGGGGCAGGGAGCTGTATGTAGCTCCACGGGCTGTTCTCTCTCAGAAGCAGGGAGCAGTGCTGGCAGGGGGTGTCATGCCCCCCGACCCCTGACCCCCGGTCTTCTGCCATACAGCCGCATTACAGGCATACGTCACTCTGCTCATTGACTCTGGGAGGGACTCTGCCTGTCTCTCATCCGCACCCCCCGTCCCCCCCTTCACTGCAGCAGACCCTGCCTCATTCCTCGCCCAGCTCACGTATTGTGGGACTGGCCCATTCCTGTCCCCCCCAGCACTGAGTCGCCACCGTAACCCTAATCTTCATTCCAGCATCTCCTTTTGTCCTTGCGCATCTAAATCTGTGGCCAGTATGATCTCATGGGAGGTGGGAGCCTGGGCGGGTGCACTGTGCTGCAGCCGTCCTCATTCAAATACTCAGGATATAAGTACCATAATTGTTTGTCTAACATGGTAGAATACCTCTTCACCACCTTAACTGGGTTAGCAGGAATCATATTGTCGATTGATCCATTTTAATGGAAAGCAATGGGGTGAGGCTGGAGCTGTGTGCCTGTCGGCAGCAGTTTACCGGCCTACCAGCCCTGAATGGGCACCTGGTCAGTGCTGGGTGGGGAGCTGTGTCCTGAGCTGAGACTGAAACTGAGCGCACAGCAAACTGACTGCTACTCAACGCCAGTCCCTCATTTTCAGAGCAAATATTTGCTCCCCTACTGCACAGTGTAGTAATTTAACAAATCTCCATACTGGTGAACCACCCTGCTGAATATGCAAATCACGGGAATCTGTTCCGCTTGTGCAAGTGAGGGGGGGTTAGGGGGAGGAGACTGTACTGGCAGATGAAAGGGACTATGGGAGGGATGGTGTGAGTGTCGAGGAAGTGACATGAAGAGCTGTCCCAGCCCGTGGAGCCGGAGTGCGCCTCAGGGTTGGCAGGGCAGGGGGTGAATGACAGGGCGGGCGGGGGGGGGGGCAGGCATCAGGACCGCAGGCGGCTTCTGCGGGAGACACTGCATCTACCTGTGAACACGGTGCCTGGCCAGGCCAGTGGAGCCCCCAGCAGATGGGCAACCCCTTCCGAAATCTTCTGCTTGCCAAGAAAGCTGCACCTCAGGTTATTCATCCATCTTATGTCCTAAAGTGACATTGTAATTCTGACAAAGCTGTGGACACGCGTGGAATCTTGAGCTTCCTGAGCCGGACCCTCTGAGGACGACGCGCAAATGCCAGGCATTCTTCGCAGCCTCCCCAGGCCTCATTAGTGAGAAACGACTGTTAATTCACAAGTAAATAGATTTAGCAGTTTTCTTCCCCCTCCCCCCAAATCCAGGGTGACAATTAATGCGTGACATGAATCCAAGAACAGAATCCCAAGCTGTTCACCAACACTTGCTTTTTCTAATTAGAAACCCCCGCCACCCGCCGACACCACCCAGAATGCATGCTGTTTCTGTGTGAGAGGGCCTTGGGGTACAAAATGCAGGACCGGGACTCTGGGTGCAGGACTGGGACTCTGGGTGCAGTTCGGCACTCCCTCTGAGTCCCTCTGTCCCCCACGTTCTCTGCCTGCTAAAGGACAGGGGTGCCCTGCTAAGCTCTGCCATAATCCTTTGTTCCCAAGGCACCCCGACTGGAGAATGAAGAGGCTTTTTCAGAGCCTTGGGTGACGTCAGCCAGCCTGTGGTTTGTGAGCAGACAGGCTTGTTTCCCGTGTCGGCTGCCTGGGGCCGCCGTCTGTATTTTAAGCCCCGCCCTTAGAGTTCACCGCTGAACGGCTTCAGTTTTCTTCACTTCTTGGATCTGAAGGATCAGCCTTAGCTTCCATTCAGACTCGCCGCTCCTGACTGCTGCAGTTTCCATGTGCACCACCCTCGGTCTCATCCGACGCTTGTCTTGGCTGGTGAACTGTGTTTGCAACGTTCTGCCAGTTGACGGAGGGATGAAATGCTGTTTTACGTAGGATCATTTCTTCCCTCTTTCCAAAGGATGAACCCTCCCTTAGAGAAATGTCAAAATATAACAAAGTTGTAGATGATTCATATTGGAGTAGATGCCTTTGCTTTTGAGATCTGTCTTCCTGCCATGTTGTGCTTTGCTGTTAGCCTCCTACCTGCTGCTGGACAGCCGCTAATATGCTGCTGCTGGGCAGCTCTGCTGCTTAATATGCTAACAAGGAGATGTGTTACTATGCTGAAGATGTCGATGATGCGTGGTGTCAGGTTGGTGTAGCGGAGCTGCTGAAGAGGCTGGTGATTAAGTGCGTAACGTCGCCGATGACCTGCGAGATGGCGAGCGAGCCGCCATCCCATCTGCCAGCTGGCGCCTGTGAACCGCGCCATCCGCTCCGTGCCGTGTCTCTGTCTGTTCTGGTGGCTCTGGGCTTGGGGACGCTGTAAGAATAATGGAGCTGTCATTTCTGTGAGCTCCTCATTAGGTACTGAGAAACGTGACGGCATTTAGGCGTCCAGCCTGTGCTTTCAGAACACGCTTTGATGACACTTTGGACACGACCACGTTAAACGCAGGTCCATCCCACCTGCTGGTCATTGTATTCACATGCTCACAGCATACTGCTCACAACACCTGACCCTAATTTTCCGTCGCATCCCTGACCAGCCAGCTTTGTGTGCAGCTAGTGTGCTTTTAACCCCCCCAAGAGAAGGGGATGGTGCCCCCCCCCCCCCCCCCACCACTAACGATAATGTGGGTCTGGATAGCCACTGTCACGGGTTTGGCGCGAGTCCTGATCCGCAGCCCAGAGGTAAATCTGACCGCTCTTATCAGGCTCCTGCCCTGGTCTCCTGCACAGAATTAGACGTTTCTGATCTCCTTCTCTAAGCAGCGCTGGGTGCTGTTCCAGGCATCCTCTGTACTTAGTTGATAAGAAGTTAAAACAAGTGGCCTGGAGTCATTCCGCTGCCCCTGACTGGCTGCCACCGGCCTCCTCAGCTTATAACTGCCTTTCCTGTTTCTTTTCTCTTCCTGCAGGGCAGAGAGTAGGTAGACAATATAAAAATGGCGGTGAGAGTGAAAGTTTTTATTTTATAAGCTAAGCTGTAGGCCTCTCTTGCGACTGACCAGGGGTGGGAAGACCGTGAACCCCACCAATTATTCCTGACGTCCGATGTTCCCGAAAGCTACACTTGTGAGCTTGTCCTGATCCTCATGCAGGCAAGGTGTGCCTTGGTTCTATTTTTGAGCTTAATTAGCAGATGAGGGAGATATTTGGGTGGTCTCTGCAGCTTCTAACCTCTGGAAGCCGATTGGCTGAATCCTGTGTTTGTTAGCTGTTGGCTGATTGGCGTTGTTCCTTAGTCCTCTGGCTGCTGTAAATTGCACTAATAGTGTTTTTTGCTTGCTGCTTGAAGTGGCTCTCTGGCGCTAACCTCCCCCTCCCGTCCCCCTCCCCGTTATTCCCCCAGGGCCGAGCCCAAGGCTCTTCACACCGTTCTGGTTCTCGGTGGAGCCGACTGACACCCTGGCAGTGCGTGGCGCCCCCGTTGTGCTGAACTGCTCGGTGCACAGCGACGTGCCGGCACGCGTGGACTGGAAGAAGGACGGCACATTTCTGAACCTGGCAGCCGACGAGCGCCGGCAGTTGCTGGCCGATGGCTCGCTCCTGGTGGCCAGCGTGGTGCATTCCAAGCACAACAAGCCTGACGAGGGCGTCTACCAGTGCGTGGCCTCCATGGACAGCCTGGGCAGCATCGCCAGCCGCACGGCACGCCTCAGCGTGGCAGGTAAGGCCCACCGGACAGGCGGTGAAGCGGCACTGGGCTTTGTTACAGGGATGCCCGCACTGAGTGGTGTCTCACGGGCACGGGGGTGGACGAGGTCCCTAATAGAATATCAGGGATAAGGCTGAGTGCAAAATATCATGATCATGGATGATGATAATAACAGATTAGTACTCAGTACTGCCTGTGAGAGGGTCTGCATGGGCGGCCAGTGTGGGTCTGCATGGGTGGCCAGTGTGGGTCTGCATGGGCGGCCAATGTGGGTCTGCATGATTCCCCATTTACAGCCAGAGATCTGCTATAGAGTCTAGTAATCTCTCTTATTAGGGTGTGACTTAGGGCTGTATGTTATAAATATATGCCCTTTGTGTCCTATTAAATTTAAACAGTAAGCACATGAGAAACTTTGATAAATTGTCAATAAAGAACACTGCTTGATGGCATCATATCGCAGTAAGGAGCTTAATTCCTGCCAGTCACATGGCCTTTTAAGAGTGGACAGCCTAGGCCCAGCAAACGCAAAGAAACATGTTACTGTTTCGGTAATGCATGAGAGTAAAGGGAGAAGAGAGAGCTTCCACAGAGGAACGTGTCGCTGTAGAGAACGATGGTTCCTCAGGCACAACATCTTTAAAAACGGGAGATATTCTGGCTCAACAAGGTAGGAAGGCTTCCGTGGTGTGGCGGTAATTTGGCTATCTGGGCAGAGCCTGGAGCCCCGCCCTCCGTACAGAACATGCAGAATGCAAGCGCTTGCAGTCACAGACCCCAGTGATGTCAGACCTGCCCCCTGCGACAAGCCGCAACTCGGAGGAAAGCAAATGGCACAGTCAGCCTTTTCTAGTGTCACGCCCTGTGACAGGAATTTTATTTTATTTTTTTTAAAGATTTGTTTATTAAAATTGGATGTCAGTTTGGAGTTCATTCAGTTTGTGGTCATTTTTTGTTTTTGTTTTTGTTTTATCGACTTCAGAGGAATTTTAAGCAAAAACAGCATTAAAATAAAGTAATATTGTGATCATTTTTGGTATTAACTTGTATGAGGAAAAATAAGTTAAAAGTAATGAAATGTTTTTTCAGAGCATAGGGAACAAAAAACGTCAGGTAGTCAAATTATGAGAGATTATGGTTAAATCCATGGATACAGAGAAGATGCAGACCAGGGCCGGATTTGAACCCGTAACCCCGGAGGTGTGACGTGATGGCGCTGCGACAGAATTACTGGAGAAGCACGTACCTGTTGAAACGCACGCTTCTGGAATGCTGTTTCCGCGGCGGCGAGAACATGGCTGCTAGCTCCGCATGCTGGATGTGGTCGTACCCTGCTCACTCACTGAGCGCGAGGGTGTGGACCCTCCTTGTCCCCTGGGAAGGAACAATTCCTGCTCAGTTTTCCAGTGGAGGCTTTTCCCCAGTGTGTCGAGGCTTCAGGCAAATGTTTCCCTGCACCGCTGACCTCCTTTGTAGCGTCTCGCGAGTGGGAGAGCCGGCTGGGTTCAGGAGTTCAAAATAAGTAAATTTCTTACTAACCCGTCTAGTAGTGATTTTAAACAGCAAGGATGAGTGACTGTCTCAGAGAGCCCATGCAGAAGCAGTGGAGGTAAACTTTAAGATGATTTTTAAACATATGATAGATACTCCTGAAAAGGGGCAGCCATTAAAATCACACAGCTTAGTTTCCTATGACAGAGTAAAAATGTTTTAGACTGAAAAGAAATGGTGCAGAGATGAGGGGGATGATGTCACGCCGCCTTTTAGCTGATTCCCTTGAATTGCAGTCTGAGTGCATTCTGGGTAATTTGTGCTAATGCAAGGCATGTTAGCATTGGGGGGGGGGGGTGGACTTTTGCCACACCACCCTGGGGTTGTAATCTTGAGAATTATGCACCTTAGCTCTGGGGGAGAAGGGGGGGGGGTGATGGCTCCTGTCATTATCTGGTGCCTTCCCTGCTGGTAGTTGTGCGATTAAAAAGGTTAATTGCGGTGTCTTTGGCATCCGCCATCACTTTCCAATCACAGTTGAGATTGCAGAGGCGATGCGGCTTGTCGGGGGGGGGGTGTATGGGAGCCACTGGAGTGCTGACAGAAGTGGGGGGACTGGGGGGGTAATTTTAGTGATGGATGAGCGTGAAGAATGCCCCTGCTTCTGTTAGTGGGCAGATGCCGGGCAGCTCCTGCCGAGGGTACTGACACTGCTCCCCTCTGACCTTTACGTGCCACTGCAGGTGGTGCCTCCGGTTTCCTCACACATCTCTCTCCTCTCGTGGGCAGTCTGCCCGGCTCTCGGCATCATGCCAGCCCCGCCTTGCTCTCCACCGGGCTCTGCTTTTAAGTCCATCATTCTGGCCGGTAAAAGCTTCTTGGTGCCCAGCTAGCTGTTGTGCAGGTGGGTGTTCATCATGAAAAGTGTGTTGTGTTCCTGCCTGTGTTCAGCCGCCCTTCGCCGTGACAGCTAATCGGGGAATAGTAGAGAGAGGCCGCACTCGGGCGGAGCTCTGACACTGTCTCCATCACCTTGTGCTGCGGCTCTAACATGTGGCCTGGTCTGGTATCCGGAACCTACCCCTGCTTGTGGTTTTGATGAGTCCTGTTGGTTCTGGGCTCTCAGAAAGTCCATCGTTTGGCGTTCTGTGACTCGGCTACAGCGCCTTGAGGTCTGCTGCCTTCACCGGGGCGATATCTGCAGTCAGTTCTGCCCAGGCAATCAGTAAACGCTTAAACCATTTCAATGTGGAGCATTTAGAATATATACCCATCTGAAGAGTCGCAGTTTTGTGTGTGTGAAATGAGTGACAGTGACTTGCCTTGACTTTCCTGTCATTCGCAGGTCACTCTTTCCCTGTCATGTTGGGGGTCCGTTTCCTCCTCCTTGCGGCTGGTTCCCCGGTCCTGATCCGTCTCTTAGCTATTTTGCTGTTTAGCTGTTTCCGGTTGGCTCTCCCTCTGCTGTACACAGCGACCTACGAAAACATTCCAAGGAGCGTAACGCAGTAATTGTCGTGTCACTGAATCCCATATCGGCGGTTGAGTGGGACGCTGACAGACCCCCACGCCCTTGTGCCCCAGGTGGCAATTTGCGGGTCCGATTTAGCAGTAAGTCGAGAGCGGATGCTCAGCGTGGGGCTGGTGCTGCCTGCATCATCTGCTTGGTCTTATTCACTCTTTTGGGCCCTAATTGGTCTCAGGAAAGGCAGCCTCACCTCAGCCGTTTGTGGCTTTCAGCTGAATCCTCTATCAGGTTCCCGTAGCGGGGAGCTGGGGCTGACGCCTCCAGAAAGGCAAAGGCGCAGCCTCTCATCCCAAATGCACATCCAAAGGATTTAAAGACCCGTTCAGAGCCAGTGAAAGAAGAGTGTTTCCCACAAATGTCCCCGACTGTGGGGACCTTGCCTGTTCTCCTGGTCTGCCCACACAGTGTGGCTGTCAGTCAGCTGCGCTTTGCTTTAGATCTTCAGCCATCCGTTTTAAAATGCAATCCAGTGTCACCGATGATGGGCACGACCGCTTTTATTTTTTTAATTAAAATTTTCCTGTTGTAAGTGATAACAGAGGCGTGTCATCCCGAGGCGTGTCAGCACACCGCCGTGTCAGTGTGGCATAAATGAGGTGCTCTGCCTGTCGTGGAGCTTTCAGCAGCTGCAAGGTTATTGATCTTAATGTCTGAGTATGAAATGTCAGTTCATTAGGGAATAACGGGTAATAGAGATGTTAGAGGACCTCGTGTAGCCCAGGAACCGGCTACTTTTCCCCCACCATGTGCTGAGGATCGCCCTCATGACCGTCAGCCTCTGAACCTGGCTGATTGGTTGTTTGTTCCTGGGTCCCCCGCCCACAACGTCAGCAGGTGCCATCCTGCTGGACCTCTCTGAGACTTGGTGGTTAATGTTAGCGACATAGTATTATGCGCTTCTGTCTGTTGTGGAGGCTCAGGGGGGATATTTATTCCCCCTATTCACAGTGATTAAGGGGCCTGATGTTACACGGTCTTTGAGGCTGTTCCCCCCCAGCCTCTGAAAAAGCCTGACATCTTAATTTGTGGAAGCGGCCTGGATGGCGATAATCCTGCTTTATTCCACACGCAGGTTTCCATCCGCTGACAACGGCGCTTTCCTCTCCGGCTGACGCGTGTGATCTGTCTGTGTAGCACAGGCCCGGAGCCGCGGGTAACCGCACTCCCTCCCCGAGAATGTGCATGGGGAGGGGGGGTGCGTCGTGACGGGACAAAGCGCATCAAGCGGCTCTTGAGAGGCAGTCTGGAAGTGGCTCTGTATGGGCGGTGGAGTCCCTCGCAGGAGCAATCTGGCCCTCTGTCAGTCTTACGGTTGGATGTGGTGTAAATGCAGTGATGACCGCCAACCTGTGAGGTGTAACTGACAGGCGTCTCGGAGCAGATGGGGGGGTAACTTGTGCTGTGCGACGCATGTTTTCATTCCAACTTTTCCACTTCAGCATTTTAGTTTTTTCTTCATTCCTCCCATCAGTTTTTCATTTGTCGGGTATTCGGGCCCCTCCCCCGAGGCTGCATGGGCTCTCTGTTGAAATGCGACCCGTGTCTGCTGGATGCAGCCCCGATGGTGCAGACGTGCCGCAGATGTGCAGATTGTCCTTATTGGTTTAAGTTGTTTAAACATGCGGGTCACAGCTCAGCCTGCCAGCCCTCGACCATGGAGATCGCGTTTCGTATCGTATTGTTTCCTTTACCAGATTACCGCAGCTGACTCACTGTCACGGGGGGCCCGCATCTCTGCATTGTGTGGTGCGAAGATGGAGAGTGAATGATCTGTCCTGTTACACAGCTGTCAGGACCTGCTTGGGCGTGTTAAAATCCCAAGCAGTGCTGGTGTGTTGTGCTGGGGGGGGGGCACTTCAGAGGAAAACCAGGGAAAAATCGTGCCTTTGTTACGCCCAGGGACACTGAATTCTCAACGCACAGACCCCTGGGAAAGCTGCGGAGCTTCCACAGCACACGGGGGGGTGTTGCACAGATAAGAGGCCAGTGAAGCTCAATAAGGAGATGTGTTAAAGCAGTGCTGCAGGGAGGTGTGCTGAAAAGCCCCCCAGGAAGGAACTGTCACACGAGGATGCAGTGTCACTGTGTGCCACGTTCCTGACGCACACCCCCCCTCCCCAATTCTGGTGACACATGTGCTGCCGCTCTACCCGTCTCTCTGCGTAGCCCTGCTGCTTTTCCCGTCTCTCTGCGTAGCCCTGCTGCTCTTCCCGTCTCTCTGCGTAGCCCTGCTGCTCTTCCCGTCTCTCTGCGGAGCCCCGCCGCCCTACTCGTCTCTCTGCGGAGCCCCGCCGCCCTACTCGTCTCTCTGCGGAGCCCCGCCGCCCTACTCGTCTCTGTGCGATATGGGGGAAGCTCCCCCTTTTGGCCTGTGGGGATGGGGGTAGTGAGGACAGTGTTTAAGTCTGGGACACTGCAGTTTGCAGCATGAGGCTGGTTTAGCTCCCTCTTTGTTCTTGAATTCCCCCAGAGCACCCCCCCCCCCCACCCGCTTCCTGGTGGAGCAGCCGATCCATAGGCCAGTGCTGTGCAGTGTCCCATTTGCGGTCGCGGAGCCCCGCCTCCCTGGTCATTTGGTCTTTGTGGGCCAGGCTGCGCCTCTGACCCCCGGAGCGATCCTTTGGGGTGGCATGGGTTATTCTGTTATGATGTTCACTATGTATTCATACTAAAGGTCGTTTTAAGTATTTAATGTATCTTTATCCCGTCTAAAGGCCTCATGTCTGCATCCAGCAGGCTTGGGTTTGAAAAGCTCAATGTGCTGAAGGTGTCCTCATGACAAGGGGCAGGCAAATGAGAGCGTGCATCACTCTGAGCCGCCGCGCCTGCCGGCAGGTATGGTCCTCACGATGCTGACGATGCCACCCGCCTAACGTCTGCTGCCACCGTCCCCCACAGCGGGTGGGGGTACCCACCAGGGCCTCTGCACAGTGTGTAGCTTGCAAGGCAGGATGCAGCGCCCCCCTGCTGGGAGTCCCTCTCCTGCCCCCCTGGGTTCCTGTGCAGTATGGAAAAGTATTAAATTACATTTTTGGTGCTTTCCTGGTAGGTCTGGAAAAGTTTGGGAAAAGGAAAAAAATCTGTAATTTATTTCATATATACAGCGGGGAAAATAAGTATTGAACACATCACAAATTTTCTAAGTAAATATATTTCTAAAGGTGCTATTG
>JAAGVU020000008.1:740098-752362 GCA_011763525.2 Mormyrus iriodes | reverse complement strand
ACGCAGCCGCCTTACCTGGCCGCGCCGCACATGTCTGGATGCGGCCATCTTACCCGGCCGTGCCGCGTTTGTTTGGATGTGGCCGCCTTTCTCGGCCGCGCCACATTTGTTTGGACGTGGCCGCCTTACCCGGCCGCACCGCGTTTGTTTGGACGCAGCCGCCTTACCTGGCCGCGCCGCACATGTCTGGATGCGGCCATCTTACCCGGCCGTGCCGCGTTTGTTTGGACGCGGCCGCCTTACCCGGCCGCACCGCGTTTGTTTCGTCAAACTTGCTGTTTTTGATTTACATGCTTGCATCAAAATCTGCTCCATTACAGTCTACCTGCTTCAGCTGGGCTGTGTTTTACTTGTGTAGTTGTGCAGTACAGTAATCTTAAGAGTGTTGATGGTTGTTCCTTCGGCGTACGGCTGGAGTGCCCGGTCTTGCTTTGGCGCAGTGGTCTGTTCATTTTAATATGAGCTTTTTCCGAAAAACATTATTCCTGCCCCCACCATTCTCACTATTGACCCTGTGGAGAATATGAAATACAGGATGTGGGTCGGTGTTCTGACCCAGTGGCCATCACCAGCGCTTCCCCTGTTTGATGTCCTGAGTGAGTGCGAAGCACCAGTGCGAAGTGGCGCTATCAGACTTTCTTTCATCATTTCATTACATTCACTTATTTAGCAAACACTCTTATCCAAAGTGAGGTATAGTTAAGAGCGCAAGGTCAGAAAGTCCCTGCAGCATTTTGGGATTAAGGGTCATGCTCAGGGGCCCAATGGTCACATCACTATGCCAGCCACAGGATTGGAACCAGCGACCTTGAAGTCACAAGTCCAGACATCACATGACTCACGTATCATGCCAGCATTTTGATTTTCAGTCGTAATTACAAACAGGGTGCCTTCTCCTAGGAAATACAATGTCAAAGTATAGGCATGCAAAATACCCAGAGACAACCGTACAAGCAGCCTGCTGACTCTCCGTGGTGTTTGTAGATACTTTGATGGGGTCAATATCAAGTGCTTGTATTCAGCAGAGAAATCAGTTGCTGATCAGCTGGCTTGTACTGAATTTTTCAAGGACCCAGAACATTTTGTTGTGGACTGATTTCACCCAGGTAGCTTTTGAAGCACTCAGTTTCATCTGAACAGTTCCAATTCGGCTTAGCTTGATTGCTGCACATTTATCGCGTAACGGCTTAGCATGTGTTTCAGCGGTACGTGAGTTTCTCCATGGTGTTTCTCCAGCCAAAGCGCTCTCTCCCTCGCTCCGGCAGCTCTTCCCAGGTTCTCCAGCCAGCCAGCGCCGTCTGTGGCACACCAAGGCGACAGCACAGTGATGAACTGCGAGGGAAATCCAGACCTGGTTCCCTTTGTCCACTGGGAGCGTAACAAGGAGCGCCTGGCCCTCGATGGGCGGCTCATCCAGCTCCCCAGCGGGGCCCTGGTGGTCAGCAATGCCTCGGAGGCCGACGCCGGCCTCTACCGCTGCGTGGTGGAGAACGTGGGCCCGGCCAAGGTCAGCGAAGAGGCAGAGCTGCAGGTCCTTCCAGGTACTGCTTTATTTTGTTCCGATTTAGGTCACCCATACTTCCCCTGGGTGTCTGTGGGCACCTTCACATCAACTCATAACTGGTTAACTGATTGTCATTCAAATGGATGCCACGCTTTGGGCAGAACACATGCATCTGTGAAAATGGTGTTGATATAATGGCTCCGTAATACCACACTCGAGGAGTGATACATTTTCTGGAAGCCGGAGACACATTAAATTTATCTAGCTCCTTCCAGCAGCAACGTGGCGACCATAGCACAGCCTTTCAAGGGAGGGGGCTCTCCTGGGACAGTCATTTAGTATGGGAGAGTTTTTCATTAGCCCCCAGCTCAGCCAGAGCAAGAGAGACTCTTATTTTTGTGGCTTCTTTATGAACAGGAAGTGTTTAGAGCTCAGTCCAGGAGCTGAGGGAAGCCATATAGTAGCAGCCCGGCAGGATTTTACATTAATAAACAAGTGCATTTTTTTGTGCTCTTGGAGATGCATTAATGTCAGGATTTAGATATTTATTTACCTGCGTTAATAACAAAGCATCACTTTTGCTGCTAGGCGAGGACGTTTTTGCGGTATTTCTGGCAGCTTCTCCGCGCCTGGATGCTGAAATGGATTGGCGTAAATGGCATTGGCCCGGTCCGCCCGCCAGCCCTGAGGACCAGACAGCCATTTCATTGGTTGTTTTCAGCTGTTTAAATCCTTCTGCACTGTGCTCCATTTTGTGCTTTTCCTTGTGCCCGCAGAGTCGGCGATTGAGCGAAGGGCGGTCTTCCTGCGGCAGCCGCAGTCTGTCACCCGGCGTGCGGGGGACAGTGTGCTGCTGGCCTGCGTCGCTGCGGGATATCCCACACCCGACGTGCGCTGGATGCTGGGAGAGCGGCTCGTCGCAGATGGGTGAGCGCGGCGCTGGACACTCCTTCCTCTCACCCTGCAGCCGCCTGGGCTCCGCGTAATTACCTGCAGCGGCTGCAGGGAGTAATGGGCTTGTACTGCAGATTAAATTTACTTCTTTATATTAAGTATAATTTCAGATGCACCGGAATTTCTGTCTCCTGGGTGAGAGTCTTTAGTAACTTTGTTAATTAAACAAGGTGTGCACCACTAACGCGAGTAGCGTCCCCCCCGCCCCCCGAGGCAGCTTTAGCAGTGAGTAATTCACTTGCACACGTAGCCCTCATTACACCACAAGTCCTTCGGTGACGGTGACAGCGAAAGGCTCGGCAGACGCGGGCCACACAACGCCCTCCATGCTCCACAGACCCTGCTGAGCCACGCTTCGCGAAGGAGATCGGTCCAGCCGTAATTGGAGCGGTGATGAGGGGACAGTTAGGGGAGGTCTGTCGGGAGGCGCTAATTAGCGGGGAGCGACGGAAGCAGGCTGCTCAGAGCCGGAGACACGGCCCAGGAAGCATGGACATGTGACGGGCATGGCGCATCCCTTGGGGAGCACCCCGCTTCCCAGACCGCCTACGTAGGGATCTGTTGCATGATCCTAGCAGGCATCTCTGTGGTGCATGTTAAAGGGCGGAAAAGGGACACCAAAGGGGGCGGATTGTGATGGGGGGGTTTGACTTGCTCCCGTGCTTAATTCTGGCAGGAGTGGTGGGGGTTTATGTGCTACTTGATCAGCTTATATTTGAAAGCCCCTTTCAGTGGGGAGGGAGAAACGTTGTGATTTAATGCAGTCACGTCAGCTTCTGATTAATTGAGGTATTAGACGAGCCTGGGCGTTGTCTACCTGCACATGCCAATGCGGGAGCAGCCCAGGTTTTCGGTACTGACCCGCTCCTGAGAAGCGTTCCTGACCATCATCTGTGACGCCTCCTGCTGGCCAAATCATGACTATGCATTCATTTCTCTTCAGTTTTTGGTAAAATCCAGAATTGAAACCTGGAATGAAAATATTTAATCAGTGTCCTCTGGCACCCATTAAAATGTAGATATTGGAATATAATAAAAAAGTTTTTAATTTTTAATTAAGTAATATAGAATTGTAATTAAGCTGTTTTTTTTTTTTTTTAGCTGAAAATGATCGCTTTGCCCAGATGTTTTGGTTCATCTGCAGTGCTATGGTTTGGAGACAGACTCACAGGGGCCCCTGCGAGGCAGATGAGGGCCCCAGGCCCCACAGACCTGGCTGCTCTCTCTCTCGCCTTTCATGTGGCGGTGCCCGTCCTGCCATGGCTCTTTCGCGATGGCAGCTGGCCCCTCACAGTGAGTTTCGGCTACCCCCCGCCTCGTAATGCCTTGGGTGGTTTGGACCCCCAGGCAGATTATTCAGGGAGCTTTAACCGACTTCACACGCGGATGGACCCCGGTCCTTGATGGAGCCATGCTGCTGTTCCTCTGCACGGCGCGGCTCCAGGGCATGACGGCTGTCGCTGGCCGTTCCACCCGGGCGAGTTTTGGGCGGCACACATCGATCTCAGCACCTGCATGGGCAGCTATTTCAGGGCTGTTCTGCCATGCCCTTTGATTGCCTGTTGATTGCCTGAACGTGCTGGTGTGGTAACGAAAGCAGGCAAGTGTGAGTGCTCTCATGCTTTAGGGCTTGTAACACTGACATAATGGAACTGTTAAAAGGTGCCTTGACATCAAACGACATGCGATGGCTGCCCCTCGAAGGCTGCCAGCAGCTGTATCGTGCCCCAGCGTCTCCCCAGCTTTGGGCCTGCATTGTTCCATGTTTGGGAGACAATCCCAGTCTCTGACATTTTACTCAGGAGCCAGAGGACCTTTTAAGCATCCATCCCACATGAACCATCCTTCTGCCACTTTGTCCTTTCCTGACCTGTCCGAGTCCCAGGCAGTCCACGATCGCTCAGGGATGCATCACTTTTCTTACGGAGTGGGCGGGATCGCCGTTTGCTGCTGAATCGGCATGGTGAACGTGTCATCCTGTGATTGTGCAGCGACTGGTTAGAGTTACTACCCACCTGCATTGAGGCTGGATATGAATCAGCCTTTGGCATCCTGCGTTTCTCTGTCTGTAGCTTTTGCAGTCTTTGCCGAAGCTCGGGAGACTGCCCTGGCCCGGCAATGTCTGACCGCGTGCCTCTGAACAGGAGACTTCCTCTCCTCTGCGTTCATTGTCTCCGGTGCACTTGGCGATGGAGGGGTGTCCCACTGGTCCCCCCCTCCCGGCAGCTCTGTCGGTGCCTGTGGTTGGAGCCGATTTCACGTCCTTGAGCAGTGCTTTGCTCTGCTGGCTTCGAGGTGGCCAGTTGCGACTTTGCCCGCTTACCAGTGTCCCCTTCGCTTGCCATTTTCATGCTAATGTCTGCCTTGCTTTGGCGTATGCAACGTGTTGGAGCGCAGTGGCAGCTTGCCTCGAAGGGCTGCTTTGGGATGGGGGCCTCCCCCCCATGGGTTTCTGTCCTCTGACTCCCTGCACCCACCAGCCCCTCCCACACTCTGCCCCGCAGCTGCCCCCCACTTGAGCAAACACTGATTACAGCCTCCCTCCCCCCACTCCACACCTCCGCTATGCCGCTCTCTTCCTGCTCGATTAATTTGGAGATTGGAATCAAAGTGGAGGTTCAGTGTCTGAGGTTAGACGTGCCATTCCTTCACCCCCTCCCCCATATGTTCTTGATTTATGGGGTTTAAACAAGCTTGGATATCAGCCATTTGAAAAACAAGGGTGGGAAATCGCAGATTTTGAAAATTCATTTAATGAAATCCATCAAAGCCCCTTATTGCACTTTCGGCGGCAGCCATGTTGATAAGATTGATGTCTTGTTCCTGCCTCAGACGGCCTGCAGTTTCCATGTAAAATTTATGGTCTTTTGGTAAATTCGAGTTTCAGGCAAGAGTGAAGAATGGAAGCGTTTCATGGCTCAGAGTCTCACCAGAGACCAGAACTGGGTTTGTTTTTGTCTTGGGGAGGGGTCCTTTAATTATCAATGCATGGGGGGGGGAAACTGTGCTCGGGCACTGTAGAAGGCAACATGGCTAAGTGTGAGTGCGCCCTAAAATGCTGTTTATACATGTTAGCCTGTATTTTACTGCTTCCTTCCAAATTCTAAATAAAACATTTGCTTTGCAGACAGGGGAGTGCGCTCCCCAGGTGCTGAAGGTGGGGGGAGCCGGGTGCGGGCGGCCCTAACACCGGGGACAGGAGCACTTCCTGCAGCCTCGGCCCCGGGGAGCTACCGCCATCCTGTTGCGTGCGATTGCATCTGGGAAAGCAGCATTAATGGCTAGCAGGAGGCTTTCCCTTTGCTATGGAAGCGCTTTTATTTGTATGGCCAGTAGATGGCCTTTCGCTGTCGAGATCCTAAACCGGCTGTGAATCTGCAGCAAAATGGCTCTTGCCATACCCCCCCATCCTCCCACGATTCTGCCACTTGATCTCTACCGGCGGAACTGAATCTTCTCAGCTGCTGGAGCAAACCGGTCATTTGTTGGGTCCAGTTTCTGTCAGCATGGTGGCCGTCCGGCCTGCTGCTTACCCCATGGTAACGAAAAGAAACTCACAACTCCAGTGCTACAGTGTTCGTTAGAAAGTGTGTGCTAATAAAGTGTTAAACTCTTTAATGCGCATATTGGGTATTTGACATTAACTGTAGAATAAACTTGAACAAATGCTGTGTACAAGTGTGTTTTGGGTTTTTGGCGCAGTGAGTTGGCATGTGTCTTCCTGCTTGTCTGCCGCGCGGTGACGCTCTGCCCGTCACGAGCCCCACGCCACCTCTGTTCTCTCCTCCCATCCATAGTTCATAGGCAGTCTGTGCTGGTTTCTGATTTTTCATGATAAACCAGCAAGAATCGTCGGTGCCATCACACACTTCCTAACAATGGGAGTGCTAGTTGATGCAGGCTTAGGCAGGCTTTCTGTACAGATGTGGGAGTCGCCATCATAAATAACACAGACGCGCCCCCCCCAGCTGCCTCCTTTGGATTTGGTTTGCAGATGCTTATATTGACAGCGTATAGTTTTAAACACGTCACTAGCTTAAGGTGAAAAGTTTCCCTGTGTATTTAATTGGTATGTTACCTTTAACAGCCTGTTTTTCCAGGATGATTTTAGATAACTGGGCAAATCATTTCAGGATATTTACCAGGTCTTGAACTGATGACCTCGAAATCGACTTTAACAGGTGGGCATTGAGCTTTATCAGAGAGTTTGCCTGCTGAGTCGTGAGCCTGTGCTGAGCTGATGCGTCATTGCTGAGTCCCATAATTTCGTAGAGTTGTGAAGCACGCCTGACGGTGCAACCTTCTCGATCCTGCCTCCACTCCGCTGGGGATGGATCCTCGACAGCCTCTAAATCCGGGGGTAATTAGCCCCGTTGGCTCCTTTCCTTAATGTGCTTTCTAATCTGTTCATTCTCTCCTGTTTCCGTTGCAGGAGAGATAATGTGTTTCGCAGTCTTGCTTTCCAATTATCTTCATATGAACGATGCAGGCAGAAGATAATCCTCTCACATGATGTTGTCTAGTGTGGTTGTGTGTCTGCAGAAACAGTGAGCTTAGGGTTTCTCTTAATTGGGTTTGTTGACATGTTTTGCTCTTTGGGCCAACCATGTTGGGATTGTTTTCTGGCTGAATTTAGCTTTCAGTTCTAGATGTCGGCGAAGCTGCCCCAGAATCAGCAGGAAGCGCTTTGCAGTGGCTGCCATTGGGTTTGCAGTGCAAACTAAATGGGTAAAAGCATGGGAGACACGGGGAGGGAAGGGCTCTGAAGTGGGGTTAGAAAATGCTGGGGGAAAAGGGAATCCGATGGCAGCTGTTTAAGCATCAGCGTGGGGTAAGTAAGGCGGCCGTGTCCCTCCCCCATGGAGGATAGACAAGCTAAAGCAGCGAACCCCCCCCCCCCCGGCGTGACCTTTGTGAGCGCGCACAAATGGAGGTGATGATACAATATGTTGTTATAATAACTGCCACAGTAATGCCTGCGGCCCATTTTGCAGTATTCCGGTGGCATTGCGGGGGGAAAATGATATAAAGTCCTTGAAGTGTGAAGCTGTTTTTAGTATTTTGCACAGTCTGGGGGTCTCTGAGGGGGTCCCGTTTACCGTCGTCGAGGTGCAAGGGGACAAGCGTCTCTTAGATATGCTGAGGTTAGCGGGACATTCCTCTCCACGGGATCCAAGCGATGTTCCCGTCTGTCGCCAAATGTCCCATGCAGGTGGACTCTGACCTCGGTCCTGAGCCGGTGCGGTGTGTCCCGAGCGGGCATAGCCAGCTCATGTGTTCATGTCCTGAGCCATGTTGACAGGCCCTGTGGAGAGCGTGCAGCCAGCTGGGAGCGAGATGCAGTGTGACTCCCTCCTGACTTCACGCTCGCTTGACAGGCCAGCAGTTTGATTTGGAATATTTCATTTTTTCACTCATTTGTACAGACGCGTGTGTTCGTGAAGAATGTCTAATGTATACATTGCTGCTTGTTGAGATTGATTGGACTTTCCTTGCGGTGTCTGGTTCTGTATCCATTGTGCTGTACAAGTTGAGACTCAGTTTTCTGATAGTCTCTGGTAACCTCTATCCCGGGGGGGGCATGCGTTGGGAGCTCTTCTCCGCTCTGGCCTCATGAAGGCGAGTAACTCTGGAGGTCAGTATTTCTTTGTGTCGCTGTGTCTGTGTATGATTGGCCGGTTGTAGTCTCTGCCGAGTGTTTTCCTGATTATACAGCCGAGTGTTTCCGCGCGGTTGCCGTGCGTTACGCACCGTTAGGCTTGTGTGCTGTCCTCTCTGCCCTCACACCCGCAGCGTGTTGGAGAAGCAGGCCAGACTGGGGCTGCTGGATATCTGGGGGGTGGTGCTTCCCCAGCTGACCACCATATGTTATCTGTCCTCCTTCCTGTCATTCTTCCTTTTTGCTCTTCCGCTTCCTTCCTCCCTTCATCCTCCTCTCTGCTTCCACTTTTTCTCACCCAGCATCCATCATTCCAATGGATTTAATCTTCGTTTACTGGAAATAAGCCCTTTTTTCAGCAACCTATGCACTCTATGCACTTTGTCAGCAATCTGTATGAATGGTTCAGATTAATTCTGTTCTGTGGTGCCGTTCTCTGCAGCGAGCACCGAACATCAGGCAATAGACCATAAATATCACTAAGCTATCGTAAGACACCTTCTCAGAGTCCAGCAGATGCTATTTTGTGTTCACGCAGTGTCCCTGAGCGCGGCAGTTGTCTGTATGGTGCTGTGTGAAAGGCGCTTTCTCTTTCACAGAGAGGAGCGGTTTGAGGCGCTGGCCGGGGGCAGTCTGTATGGTGCTGTGTGAAAAGCTCTTTCTCTTTCACAGAGAGGAGCGGTTTGAGGCGCTGGCCGGGGGCAGTCTGTATGGTGGTGTGTGAAAGGCGCTTTCTCTTTCACAGAGAGGAGCGGTTTGAGGGGCTGGCCGGGGGCAGTCTGTATGATGGTGTGTGAAAGGCGCTTCTCTTTCACAGAGAGGAGAGGTTTGAGGTGCTGGCCGGGGGCAGTCTGTATGATGGTGTGTGAAAGGCGCTTTCTCTTTCACAGAGAGGAGCGGTTTGAGGCGCTGACCGGGGGCAGTCTGTATGGTGGTGTGTGAAAGGCGCTTTTCTCTTTCACAGAGAGAAGCCATTTGAGGTGGTGGCTGGGGGCAGTCTGCAGATCTCCAACCTGACGGAAGGCGACGCAGGGACGTACACCTGCCTGGCGGACAACGGCAACGAGACCATCCAGGCGCAAGCAGAACTCACCGTCCAAGGTAGTTAGCCTGTTTGATTACTCTTTGGTCTGCCCTGCCCCCTGAGAGGTGGGGCCGCTGCAGGGTAATGCTGTGCTTAGCGGAGACCTGCTTCTGCATCCTCCCGGCAATAGACAACAAATTCTCTGATGCGTTTTCTGTCAATAGTAGATTTTTAATTATATCTTAAAATGACTTTCAAAAGTTGCGCTGTTCAATTTTGCAGGTCTGTTTCCATTTATGCTTTGCTGTACAGATGTTCTGGAAGCTTCGGTAACGGTTCGATCTTCCCAGCTCAGGATGATCCCAAACTGCTGGTAAAAGTGTCTGCTTTTCACAAACCAAAACCGATAATTCACACAACT
This sequence comes from Mormyrus iriodes, assembly GCA_011763525.2. Lineage (NCBI taxonomy): Eukaryota > Metazoa > Chordata > Actinopteri > Osteoglossiformes > Mormyridae > Mormyrus > Mormyrus iriodes. The sequence continues at coordinate 742,800 of JAAGVU020000008.1, read as the reverse complement.
CCCAAGGAAATTGGCGGCTCTGTCAGCCTGAAGCGCCGCAATGTGAAGGGGGCGGGGCTTCTAGGCCGGCGGGTCCGGCTCTCCGCACTTATCCCGCGGGACATTTGGCTTAACTGCGCTATGGAAAAGAGTGCTGCTGAATAAAATGTTCCAGATCCGCCTGGCAGCCTGTCACCCAAACCAACACAGCCGCGGAAATAGTTTTTGATGAAAATATCTTCTGTAATGGTGTCTGACATTGCGTCGATATTTTTGCCGGGTTTCAGAAAGAAAATGCCGTGAAATGGAGAGAGCCCCACAGCTGGGGTTTTTTTTTAGTTCACTTTCCCAAGGTCATATTTTCCATCTTTAAAATGTTCCTGTTCTCTGCGCTCTGCCGGTAGGTGTCGAGTTGCGCTCTGTGACTTGTATCGATCGGCCAAAGTGTTAAGGTTTCCTCTGAGTGGAAACATTGCTGTGATCCGATCACTGAACTGTTTAAGGAGAAGAATTCACCTCAGTGACCCCCCCCCCCCCTGTTTTACGGTCTTTAGCCTGGAACCACAAAACTCTCCTACAGCCCATTAAAAGCCCGGAATCTCATCTCAGACATTTTATAGCAGTGATGGTAATAAATAAAAGTAGCTTTGTTAGTCTCTCATATCAACTGTTTTGTTTTTATTGTAAGACAAATCATAGAGTTCAGGAGAAATTAAATTGCTGTTCCCAGACCCAGTCTTTCAGTTCCAGGTTGTGGTGATACTGGGTGGGATCCCCGGGGGCTGGGCACATGCTGGTTGGAGCCGCAGACCACATGACCTTAGAGACAGCAGAGCTCCGGGCTGCTTTTTACTCCATGCCTAAATGGGCGCGTACGGCACAGTGCTGGACCGTCCGCCATCCTCAATGTTCTTACTAGCGCCAGGCAGCCACACACTTTGATGCCAGGCCTGGGGTGGCGCTGTAAAACAAAGCTGCCATTAAAAGTCAAATTTTTGATGTGTGGAATGGATGTTATTTGAATTAATAAGAATTTTACTAACAGTAGCCGCACGCTGTGTACTTGCAGTATGCAAGGCTGGGTTATCGTTAACAAAAACATTTCCATGAACTGAAATAACATACAAAAATAAAATATAAAACTATAGCTAAACAAGAACTGTAAGTATTGTTTCCGAAGCCAAATGAAATCAAATTAACGTCACATACACACTGTCACCATTTTGAAACATCCTTAGTTCATCTTTGGCTCTCTTGTCACAGAAACCGCAAACAGCACTACAGTGTCACTCTGTAGGAACCAACGAAGTCCTGCGCTTTCAGCCTGTCCCTAGGAATAAAATGACTAAAACCAAAAAAGTAAATGATATAACAACTAAATAGATCTGCATCTTTAAAATAAAAACTAATGAAAATGAAAAGTAAAACCTGAAACTATATTTCAAGTGAAAATAAAGTAAAAGATCAAAAGGCTGATAATGCAAACACATACACAAAAATGTTTATTTTACTTTGTAGCCCCCTGGGAATCTTTATAACCCTGTACTGAGGAATCATATAAATGCCGGTATTTCTGGACTTTCTCAGTTAATCATTCTTAAAATCGGCTAGCCATTTTTGTCATCATTCTGATCATAGAGGGTAGAAAAGGTATTTATATGAAGTCTTTGATCCGACTGCTTTCTGACTTGCTGTTACTTTCCCGCTGGCCAATGAATGATCGCGGAGCCTCAGCACGCGTGGGACCCTTGTGAGTCCAAGGCTGACCCCATGACGAAAATTGCATCACAATCATGCATGCTGTCACACTTCCGCATCCTGTCTGTCTTTAGCCTCTGTGGGGCGCTCTAGTTCCGCAGCTCCCTGGGGCTGGCATCCTCGGACTCTGCGTTCCCTTGTTGGCCCTCAGAGCACTGCCCAGACAGTGCCCCCAGCCGCAGCTCGGTGTTCCGTTTCAGTGCCATCCACACAAACAATAGCGACACGGCTTGTTCCCATACTGTATTCCTCTCAAACACGGAGGGGGGGCGTTCATTTGAAATAGTTAATATTGGAAAGCTGCTCCCCAGGTCAAGGCTGCTGTGAAATACAGCTTTTTTAAATAGCAGACCTCTTTCAGAGAGCCCTGTTCTGGACCACTGGGAGTCTGTCCGCTTCTGAAGTCTTCTGCCCCCCAGAATCTGCAGCTTCACCAGGCTCCCTTGTTTCTGTGGGCCTCAGACAAAGGGAACACCTCAGCTTCTCTGTCTGCGAGCCCGCAGTATAAATCACCCTGATCCAGGGTCTGCATTACAGTCAAACCAAGACTGCAACTGTGATCAAATTTAATGTGAAATGTGTCCTCCAGCCTCCCCCTGCGCTCCCGCTTCCCCTCCAGTCTGCTGGGCCGCCTACCCAAACAGGTGTCCTGCTCACCCAGTCCTCCGGTCTTTTCTTGTTTATGCGCAGGGAGCCCCCAGCAGGCCCCCAGAGGATTTCACCTGCAGCGCCCGGGCCTCACCCTAAGCTGGGTTGCCATCTCTGTCTAATTATGAGTGTCAGAGGCTCGCAGGTGTGCTTGCTAACCATAAAAAACACAGAGTAACCCCGGGACACTACCTGGTGTTCCGTCTGCTCTGCGCTCCATAAAAAACAGGTGGAGAGCAGCCTGGTCGCCCCCCCCCCCCCCACCACGCCCTCAGCGCGACTCCCCCCCCCCGCCACGAGCCGCCGCGCCCAGAGGC
>JAAGVU020000008.1:724975-740088 GCA_011763525.2 Mormyrus iriodes | reverse complement strand
AAACCAAAAAAACAAAAACGAAACCCCCGGACCTTACTCGGGTTGCCGCTCGCTCCTCCCCCCAAAAAAAAACGGTGGCGGCCGCCCCGGTCGCCCCCCCCCCCCCCCCCACTTCGTTTCCTCTCTCTACCCCCCGTTGCACGTCACATGACAGGAAGAGGAATTAGCACTCTATGCAACTGGCCGCCCCAACAGTAGCTGTCATCCTAGCAGTAATGGCCTCCCACAAACGAGCCCTGTTTAATCTCCATGGAAACGGTAGCCCTTGAGTGGCAAGAATGTCAAGGGGCCAGCAGTAAAGCCGGCCGTGTAAACAAGCGGAGAGCCAGGGCCGCCGTCGAGACGGGCTATCCCAAGAGGAGCACGAGCATGATATATTTAATCTGCTTTATTTTTAAATAGTACCCTTGTCAAATCGGATGCTCCTTTAACTGCCGTTGTGGCGCCTGGTGGATGATGCACTTCGCTGGGCTGAGCGGCCAATGCTCTCTTATACGGCATATTGGCGTTAATTTAGCTGGCTTCTGACGTTTACAAGTCGGTGTGCATCCGAAGGAGCCGAGCACACTGACGGGTCTCTGGTGCTTTGTGGGAGATGCAGAGGATCCAGGGAAGTGTGTAATTGCCAAAATGGGAAATGGCTGGCACCGTGTTACTTGCTGGCAGATTTCACGCAGTCCTGCCCTTTATAATAAGCTTTGGCCGCTCGTTTAGTCCTCTTGGAATGAATCTGCGGGTGTGACCCGTATGACAAAAGGATGAAAGATGGTGCTCATTGTGGCCTCTTGCTGCACCTCCAGGCGTCGAGCAGCCAGCCAGGAATCGGGCCACCTCTCCGTCACTTAGGGGCAGCTGCGCTCCGCCCCGGCTTTCCTTCCCAAAGTTCCCTCTCGCCTCCTGCGCTCAGATCCCTCTGGCTCCTTTGGCTCGCTACGTTTCGGAGCAGTAAAGCAGCATGGTTGTGGTTTGTCCTCCTTGATTTTCAGCTCGTGCTTTGCAAAAACCCCAGAGACTCTCCTTCAAGGATCAGCGTGACCGCCTCGTACTGCTGTGTGGCGGTTTGGTAGCTTCCACTGTGAAGTTAGATCTTCTGTCAGCCTGCATTGGACCGGCACCCCCTGCCCGCGGTGCGCCCCCCCTGGCACCCCCTGGCCACAGTCCACCCCGAAAATGGATGCATTTATACAAAGCCCCCACTTCCATGTTTCCTCGATGTCATGTTTTAAGTAAAAGTGGGTTGTTTTAGATTCAAAGTTTTGAAGGTCTTATTGTGAAATAAAATTCCAAATATTGGTTGCACTTTTCCTATTTGAAGGCTTTCTCTTCCTTTTCAGTACTGGTCAGTGTGCAGGCATTACGTTTCTGGAGAGCTGATCAAAGATATAAGGCTGTGCCATTATCTGCTTGCAGTTCCTGCTCACTGCTCTTTCTCAAGGATGTTTATTTGGAAACGACCTTAGCTGCTCTCGTACATTGGATACTTTCCTGCATTGTCTAACAAACTTTGCTGGTCTGTGAAGGATGGACATCCACCTATGGCCTTGTTAGAAGAAGGAGGAGATTCATCCGTTGCTTCTCGCCCTGGAGGATCATTAAACCCTGAAGATCAGGCCTTTGGAGGGGCAGGTGTGCCGTTTCTCTGCCCCTGGATGGTAAACAAACGCGGGTGAGGCAGGCGGTTTGCGGTTGTGGTGCCCGTAATGCCTGCAGCCGTGCTGGGCTTTGGGGGGTGAATGGTAGAGATGTCGGGCGAGTGTTTCGGTGGGTGTGCTGTCAAGGGCAGAACCTTCAAGGTCCTCACCTGGGGCCAAAGCCCACAATCCAACTAACTAACAACCTCTTTTCAGCTAAGCTCTGCTAGACCATATAACATTTCGGTGAGCTTAATGAGGTCTCGGATGTTTTCTTTGAAAGGATGAAATGGGGAGAAAGAAGCAGAATGCAGGTTATGCGAGGAGGATGTTTAAAGCTTTTATTTGCCTTTCCGGAATCACTTTGTAGAAGGTGCAGGGTTAGGGGCGTGTGGTTGTGCTCAGCCCATTCCCTCCCAGCAGGTCTGACAGCAGCGGCTATGCCTGCCGGCGGGATCTGCGATTAGCACTGGCCCGCTTCAGCTTTATAAGGCTTGGTACCAGGATGGGCAGCCTCATGACGTTCTCCCTTCCCCGCATGGAGCAGAATGTCCATCTGCCGGCCCTCCCCGCCGGCTGAGGACCTTCGCTGTCCTCGAGCCGTCCCCCCCGCGCCAGCTGAGGACCTTTGCTGTCCTCGAGCCATCTTTGTACTTGTAGTCAGTCTCTGATGGGACCGTGAAGCTGGGGGGGTCGATGGGCCTGCGCTTGTGAAATACTGCAGCCCAAGTCACCCCCCCATCTGGCTTAATCAGCACCTCCTGACTAGTGTCATCTCAGCAGACTCTAAAGCAGTTCCTCGGAAGACTGCAGGTGAAGCTGTGAGGAATCCTGCATCGGCTTTTGGGCAGCTTTGCACAGGCTTCTCTTTTTGTAACCCTCTCCCCTGGAGCTGATGATTCAACAGTTTGCCTGACTGGGTAAGGCGCTGGGAGCCAAATCCAACCAAAGACCCGGCGGCTCTGTCGCCAGCCCCCCCCCCCCCACAGTACCTCAATCAATACTTAGCGGTAAGCACTATTGTTTCATTTACTCAGCAGGATTGCGCTCTGCACGCCACATCCCTCTGCACGCTTCTGTGCACTAAGAGGACAGAGTGAGCCTAAACCTGCACTTAATAGCACCAGCTGACCACTTCAGATCCAAATGGAGAGGCTGCAGACTGCCGCATCCCAGGGACCCCAGGGAATATTGATTATATAGAGATCGATTTTTTGTTTAGGGCCTAATGACACACAGATTTTTTTTTTCCCAAAGCAAATGTTCCCATCCAGATTTATTTAAATTTTTTTAAGTTGTTCAGCTAATATAATGTTTTCTTCTGCTTATAGATGAAAAGGCCTGATATTGAATTACTTTCTGTGAGCTGGAGACTTGGTATTAATCTTGTCTTACTTTGCAGTTGCCTTTTATATGGTCTGTCCTGTTTTATTTACTCTCTTCCTGCTGGTTTGATACAGACCAGAACTGCAGCCTCTGGCTCCTGCTTATTGTTCTTTGCAGGCCCCATTCTGGGAAGGCAGGCGTCTAAATCAAAGCCTGACGGTCAATATGCCGAAATTCCTCCATTCCCACACGGTCTGTAAAAATGGATGCGGATTCCCAGTCGCTCCCAGGCTGTGCTGGGCTGCTGTAAATTGGTGGGGGGGGGTGGGGTGGGTGTAGGGAGCTGTGAATAACGACTTCCAGCCAGGGCAGCAGTGAGCAGCACTGTGGCATTATGGGAAGGCAGCCAGCTCATAATGTAGGTGTAACTAACACCATCTGTCAGAGGAGTGACCACCACTGACTGTTTACTGTTAAACTGCAGATTTTACATAAATTATGGCTTTTTTACGATCTGACTGATAACAGGAGTCATTTTCAGCTTAGCATACCGCGTGTGACGCCGTAATCCATCACACCTTGCTTGTTTCTGAAAATGGCCTGCAAACAGACCAACAGCCGGCTGCATCAGTAGCTCTCCTTATGTAGTGGTTCCTCGGAAATACGGGAGCGCACAGGTACCGAGCCGAAGACGCCTGGGAGAGCCGGCTCCTGGCTGTCGACGTAATTGTGGCGAGGGCCGGGTCGGAAGACAGGAAATGATCCCATTACCCAGGGCTGTATTAAACACAATGGATGATATGCAGGCTTCATTCATGAAATTGGGAACAGTCCATAAAGGCTAGGGACATTAAGGACACAATGCTGGGACTTGTTAACTAGGAATGGCAACTCTATAAAACCCTGTCCGTTTACAGTCTGAGGAGCCAGGCAATAAAATGAGCACTACGCTGACTCCTGAGCACGCGTTAATGTTATCACGCGATTGTGCTGTCCACTCCCCCCCACGTAGCACCAAGCGAGTACCACGTAACTTCATACGGAAATGTCCCCTTCGTGGCGTTCAGTAACGTTTTATTTCATGTGGAATGCAAGTTAAATCGAGCAGTTAAATGACCCTGCATAAGATCACAATGCCAGATAACGGCCTCCTGGATCCTGGTGCCTCAGCTGAACGCTTTTAGGAATCGGTCCCACTCCAGCGAGCGTGACCACTGCCCCCGCAGGGCCATGCTGACGCCCCCCTCCCTGCGCCGGGCCTGGTGGAGTCCGGTGCCAGGTTTGGCACCGGGCCGCTCGGCAGGGCTGGCTTGGGGAGGCTGTCCTGGTAAAGCCCTCCTCCAGTGCGTAATCCCTCTGCCCCCCACTCTTATCTCGCACAGCTTTGCTGGTGGACAGCTGAGATTGAAATCCCCTCTTAAATGCTTTAAGATGTATATTTCTTTTAAAAAAAGACTCTTTAAATGTCATCTTAGTGGTGTAATGTGCTTTACCTGTGATGGACTCATCTCATGGCGGACGGCTGCACGATCGTCCTCGGTGTGTAATTCCTCAGCGCCCAGGCGGATGCCACATGTTCCGGCTCGTTCCGGCTGCTCTCTGAATGAGACGCCCTTTCATCTGCCGCTGGCTTCGCGTTGGATTACAGGGTCGGGGCCCCTGCCTGAATTACCCCCCTAATGTTATGCGCGGAAAAGAAAGATGACTTAAACTGCTCTGCTGTGTGTAAGGGGGCCAGTGTTTGCAGGTATCGGGGAGGGCAGAAGAAGAATGCTGGTGGGAGGGCAGCGAAACGCTGAGGTTACTGGGTATGAAGTCATACTGGTTGCTGGCAGTGAAAATGGAAAAAGTGATCAGTGTGGTCAATAGATGGATTTTTGGGGGAGTTTTAATATTCCGATTTGGTGGCGGGGGGGGGATTAGCCAAAGAAAGTAAATTGTGTGTTATCAAAATAACAGAGCTGTAATTATGGAGAACGGGGGCTTCAGGCCTCCCTGGGGGGGGGGGGCAGCCTCTCACTAATCTGCTGCTTGAGAGCCCCCACCCCGCTGACCCATGACACACTCCATGCCCCGCCATGTCTTGATCTGGCTGCTATCACGTGGTTGCTGTGACCCTTGCTTTTATGGGGGGAGGGGTGTTCTGCACCCCCCAAGCTTCCCACTGTGTCAGACAGAGTGGTTATCGTCCTGTCCCGTGCCGTCATGGCATAGCACCCTTGTCCAAGCCCCCAGAAATTAAGACGGGGGGGTGGGCACTCCTGGATTTATTTAATGTAAAGGATGGAGCCAATCGATTGGTGTCTGTGAGGCTCAATGCCCCCCCCCCCCCTTATTCACTCCACCATCCACTTCACTGGAGACGTTTTTCGCGTTTGCACGGCCCCATGCAACAAATGATATTGGTGGACAGGCAGTTAAGGTGAAAAGCAGGGAGCGGTTTTGCTGAGGGCAGCCTGGCTGAGACGCCACAGTCAACAGGAACGTGCCTGTGACCCTCCCTCAGACACACGGTGCTGATCACGCACACCGAGCGAACAGCAAATGAATACACCCGAAATAAATGCAGACTACTTTATATATTTCATTTTTTCTGCCCTGAAGCTGCTTCCTTGTGGTTCTTCAAAGGCCATACCTCGCCAGAGCGAGCCCTGTCAGAAGGAACCGATTTCACAATCTCCTTTAAAAAAGACTCGCAAATAAGCCAAAGGATTTATTCAGCAGTCAGGCTTGTATTAAAAATAATTTAAAAAAAAAACTATGCAAATGTATTCTAGCGTAACACCACCACTGGTTTAATGAAAGGTGCTTCAAAGTAATTTATTTTAAGCAGAGTGCCCTCCTCCTTCTTAGGCTTTGTTTAAATAAACCCATGTTTTTAGAAGAGAGCTGGCAATGCCAGGCCACATTCGCAGTTTCACTGGCGTGTTGAATGTGAGTGATGCTGCTGTTTGTTTTAAAGCACGACACTCCACCTCGCTGATGTTGACCTGCAGGTGTTTTGCAGTTTCAGTCTCAGCATTCTGCTCTTATATGAGGGGAATCTGTAGTTAATCTGCATGTGCCTGGGTTGCCTCACGTCTCTAAAGGTTACAAATAAGAGCCCTGTATGTGTGGGTGCCATGACACTGTACTTGATAGGTTGATATGAGATCCAATCACTGGCAACCCAGCCGGAGAAGTTCTCATTGCTCATGAAAGTGTGTGGAGAATACAGCCGCTCAGGACATGGAGATGGCGATCGAAGGAACTTGGTTTTTAATTTTCATTTTGTTTCCCTCTAGATCATGAAGCTTGTGTACGACACAGATAGCTATAAAAATAGGAAGTAATATTTAATTGTCTTGATTCTCAGAATATTTGGTGTTCACTAATGCAATATACAACTTTTTTTGTTATTGTGAAATGCATTTGAAAATGCTAGCAGACATGTAGCCTGCTGTGATGTCCAAGCTGTAAAATGTCTGTTATATAATGTGTATATAGCAAGTGGATATCATATTTTAAGATTTATTATGCATTTTTCTTTTATTTTCTTTGTGAACTGCTCCTTTGAGTTGTTTGGTGGTGTAATATTTAAGCAATAACATGAATTTTGATGCTGATATTTAAATCCAGTTGCGTTTTTCCCTGTAGCTCCTTTCCCAGCATAGTGACCCCAAAGCACTTGCTGCTTTACTGTAAGTGTGACCACATTGCGGTGACCTGTCACCCATGAATGAGGCCATTTTACTCCTTGCATTTCACCATAGCTCTAATTGGATGTTAATGACTGTTTGTTGGTATATATCAATCTGTGTCAAAGTGATTTAATTTAAGGAGGCACCTGTCATGTTGCCAGGCAACTCTTCTGCAGCGGTCAGCAGGAAAGGTGGGGTTGCCTTAAGCCCCGGGCCTCCATCCTGCTCAGCATCACTCAGTGATGCCTGCAGGTTTTATCCTGCATCATTATGGCCCTGCCCCCTGGGAGCCTGGCTGCTCCTCTTTGGGACCCTGTGGGGTGTCCCAGTGGCTCCCAGATTTTTGGCCTGCGCCTCTTCTCCTGGCTGTTCTGGCCCCTGTCAGTATTTTTAGCTGTGCTCAGTGTCCGGGTCAGGGGGGCTCAATGCCTGAGACTCGTGTCTCCCCGTCCGCCAGAGGGGAGTGGGATTACCCCCAGCCCCGGATACACAGCTCCATGGGGACCCCGCCATTAGCTCGCTCGCGTCTCCCCGTCCGCCAGAGGGGAGTGGGATTACCCCAGCCCCAGATACACAGCTCCATGGGGACCCCACCATTAGCTCGCTCACGTCTCCCTGTCCGCCAGAGGGGAGTGGGATTACCCCAGCCCCAGATACACAGCTCCATGGGGACCCCGCCGTTAGCTCGCTCGCGTCTCCCCGTCCGCCAGAGGGGACCGGGATTACCTCTAGCCCCGGATACACAGCTCCATGGGGACCCTGCCTTCCCTGTGCATGCATTGTAGTTTCGCAAAAGGAGACTTAAACACAGCATTAATGAAGATCAAACGAGGTGGCCTGAAATAATAATATTTTGTAAATTTATTCACCAGGCTCTTAAACTGAGAAACCTTGTTAGAGATCGCGGGCCTCTTAAATGACCTGTAATTGAACCGGTTCTAATCAACTTAAATAGAACTGAACGTGTTTTTGGGATTGTGTCTCTGCAAGCACTCTGCGGTCACCCTGCTGCTCCATTCGCTGTTTTATGATGGGTGTCTCCTGGCGGTGGGCAAGTCGAGTGTGACCCCCCCCCCTTGCCTCCTTTTTTCCAGTGCCACCCCAGTTTCTGAAGAGGCCGACCAACCTGTACGCCCACGAGTCCATGGACATTGTCTTTGAGTGTGAGGTCGCTGGCTCCCCACCACCCACCGTCAAGTGGGTGAAGAACGGGGATGCTGTCATTCCCAGTGACTACTTCAAAATTGTGGTGAGTGTCCTGACCTCTGCAGGTTCTTCCTCAGCTTGCCTGTGTAAAACCTGCTATTGAACATTGGGTAAGGTGCCCAACTTATTGTACCCAGTCAGCTCCCCTGCTGGCCTTCCAATCGCCCCGCCTGTCGGAGCCGTGTGAAATGAGCTGGCTGATGAGCTCCCTGGATTGGCCACTCGTGCTGCGTGGGGGCCAAAATGAGGCTGTCAGGGCACAGGGAGCCCCATGAGAGACTAGTCAGCTGTTAGCTTGACTAATCTCCTGAGCTGCGTGACCTTTCTCCCGACCCAGCAGCGTCTGCACATCCCGCTCTGATAATTACCGCCGCTCGCCGTATTCCAGAGAGATGATTGATTGGCTTGTGCTGACTCCACCTACCCACTGTGCTGCTTTGGACCTTATTATGAGCCCGGAGGAACAGCTTCACCGTGGTTAAGCTTGCTAGATACACACATGTACATATGAACATAGGTTACGAGCCTTTATTTGCAGGTTAAAATTTAGGTTACTAGCCAGTGAGCCCTATTGACAGTCTTCTCCTGTATGCTGGTAATTGCCCTCAGTTGTTCTAAGAAGCCCTTATTTACCCCCTCCCCCAACAGAAGGAGCACAACCTGCAGGTCCTGGGGCTAGTGAAGTCAGACGAGGGCTTCTACCAGTGCCTGGCCGAGAACGATGCTGGGAACATCCAGGCGAGTGCACAGCTCATCATCCTCGAGCCCGGTAGGTTTGGGGATGGGGACCGCTTGGGATCTGGGAGGCTTCTGGCCACTTTGATGTTCCATCTCTCATGTGTGACTAGTGAAACACAACCAGGCTGCACAAAAGGTCCACTTCTCCAACTGCTTTGCGTTTGAAAGAGAACATCCTCTTTTGGAATCCGTCAAGTTTTCCAGTGGTTAGAAATGCGTCACGCAATAAATATATGAGAGTCTCACTAAGAGGATTATTCTTGGGGAGTGACTCAGCACTTAGTGGTGAGTTTTGGAGGAATTCCTCAAGGTAGTTTGGACGCAGTGCAGAAAGCCTTGCGAGACTCATCACTTCGGTGGTGTTAATTACATGAAAATTAGAGTTCACCAAGGACCAGAAACATGATCCTGCCAGCGTGGCCATTTTGGGGCGGGTTACTGAAATCTTCAGCAAACACACACTAGAGGTATGTGTTTGTTTGTCAGTTACATTGAAGCTTTACGGGTTAAATTTTAACTCTTATTCTGCATCAATTTAAAATTGTTCTTTGGTCACGTGTGTTAGAAGCCATGTTGCCGGGCATTTGAGAGGGTAACGTGATCACGCGATGGCCTTGGCTGCCATGCTCAATGTTGACACTATTTTCTGATCTTATTAAGATTGTAAAATGTGGGGAGGGCATCAGTGTTTTGAGAGTGGGGTTAGTTCAGAGAGGATGGCCATCAATTGGCAAGATGCATATTCTGACAGCCAAAAGTAATCTGTATAAATTCGGCGTATACGTATGCTTATTAAATCTGGTTAGCGGAGCACGCCACATGCAACTGTTTTGGAAATCATGGAAGCGATAAGCACTGAAGTGTCGGTGAAGAAAGGGACAGCTCAGTAGCCCCTTTTAAAAGAGGAGATATTGTGGTTAAACAAGGTAAAAATACGTCAGTAATGTGGTACCTTTTGCAGTTTAAAGTCCGACACGTTTATTAAACATAAAGATACGCTGAATTTATACAGATTACTAACTTTGTCACAATACGCCTCTCATTAATATTTTAGGTACCATCCTAATCTGCTTACCAAATTGTGGCCATAAGTAAACGTCCGGAGAGTACTGGAAACAGGCGTCTGGACAAATATTTACGGCTGTCACCTGAGGCCCTGCTGATTATTGCGGCATATACTTACGAGGTGATATCGCGCAGCCCTAGTAATGTTTTAAATGCTCTATAATTAAAACATACTAAAATGTGTCATAAGGAAATAGAGAATATAGCTAAATAAATATATGCAAATATTTTTGGGGGAAAAATCATTTTTTGTCGCTATCTTTGGCGATGCACTGAGTGCAGCTTGTTGTGTTTTTACGATTTTTCTCGGCGCAGACGTGCTTTCTGAAGCGTGAGAGAGTGAGAGACGACTGGCGTGTCCCCCGCCCTCCAGGCACCGTGGTCCTCACTGTGCCCGCAGATGGCGGCACTCCTCCGCGGCCCACCTCCACACGGGACATAAATGTGTCTCTCGCACGTAATGGGATCCCTGGCGGCTGGCTGGCTCGCTGCTGCCCCCTAGTGTGTGTGTGTTCAGAGGCCCCGCCCTTTTGCGGCGCTTGCTTGCAGCTGGCCGGCCGGTAGGCAGCGGCCGGTCCGCCTGCATGTTTCCACTTTGAAGCGCCTCTCCGACGAAAACGCGGCTCAATTGCGTAACGACGGGCAGACCCCTTCCCCCGCTCTAATAGCTGCCACTCCACCAAACTAATAAATTAATAAACTAAGATGTAAATAGAGTTTTCAATATTTCGGGCTGCTTTGTTTTCATTGTTAAGGCAGAAATGGTTTGTTTAAATTTAAATGCGGGTTGGGTGGGGGGCAAACTTAATTTGCAAAAGAAGCCTCCGAATGGTGTTAAGCACTTCTGCCAACATGCTAATTGATGGTGCGTTGGCAGCTCCGTATTGGGCGCGCTCCTCCCATTATCAGGGTACTTCTGCCATATGCCCACCCCCCGCCACCTTCCCCTCCCGCTCCGCAGAGCCACCTGTCCAGTGCCGGTGTCCACTGCCTCCTGCCTGTTCCCCCACTGGCCTCACCGGCTGTCTCCCCATTGGCATGCCTCGGTGGGTGGGGCCTAGCCTCGACCCTTCCCCCTTCCCAGCCCTGCTCTGTCTTTCCCTTTGACGTGAGCCTGTTTCTGTGTTGCATGCTGGGAAGGGCCAACCCTGAAGAAATCTCCCGCCCCGCCCTCCATTCACCTCCTCCGTCGTTGCCCTTACCGTTGTTGCCCTTACTATCATGCTCATAGCTGTTGAGTAACTGCCTCTAAATGAACCGTGCCTTATACAAGAGGGATTTGGATCATTGCACTTACATTTTCCTGCCGTATCAATAATTGTCTGTATTTTTAAATAAATTTTCCATTTATGTTCTTATTAATACCAGCATCTGCTTCTGTCCTGCGCCATTTGCCGTTTTAGCATTAATTCAGTCGATTACTTGCCTGTTTTTTGGGTCATGGGACCGGAGAGGCGGCGACCAAGGCCCAGAGCCCCCACCTGTGTTGGCTTCATTCCTTGATGCTTGTATCCCCCACCCCCCGCCCGCCGCACTGCCCTGGGAATGTTACATTACATCTGTTTGGCAGATGCTTATCTGCAAAGTGAAGTACAGCTGTGGATCAGAGCACAGGGCCAGCCACCAGCATCAGGCCGGTTGGGGTTAGGGGCTGTACTCAAGCACCCTAAAGTGATAGAATTTCTCTGCCAGCCATGGGATTTGAATTCATGACCGTCTGGACATGGGCCTCATCCGTCTGAGGAAGGAGTGTATGGAAATACCCGTGTGACTTCTCCAGCCAAATCGCCATGCCTGTGGTCCTAAAGCTGTGCTGATGCGGGGAAGCCTGGATGTTTGAATGTGCACCTGCTTCTCCGCTGAGGGTAGCTCTGCGGGGGCTAAGGCAGCAGTCTCAGGTCACGGCGCAGCCAGTTTCAGCGCTTTTTGGTTACACAACCCGAATTTGGGAGCCCGGTCTGTTATTCTGGGCTGCTTGGAAAATCACATTTCCTATATGAAGGGCTTTTTGGCAGGGGTGTGTTGATATCGCTGTTGTTTTTGATTGATTGTGTGAAATGAGGCCTTCTTGTAGAATTGAGGTTCCTGCATCTGGAGAGCAGTAAAGCCTCCCCCGGAGCCCGGTTCAGCATTACCTGTGACTCTCTTTGGGGGTCAAGCCTTTCTGAAGCCGTGCGAGATACCATGGACTTGCCTGGCTGATTGTCTCTCTTTTAAATGTGTGTCCTTGTCTTCTGAGCCTCGGAAATACAAAGGACTCACTCTCCTCACTCACTCTTTGTTACATTTGTGCATCCTAGTCAAAAAAAGGAGAACGGCAAGCAGAAATGAGTGCGAAAGCTGTTTGCAACATTATGCTTTCATGCTCTAGGGAGAATTAGACAAGGCTGCATTTTAGATTTGAAAGTGGGCATATTTATGTGTTAATTTTAACGCCTGTCTGCAGCAATCCTGGAGCTAGCTGCTGAGTGCCAGTCGGCGGGGTGTTATCAGACGTTGCTAAGGCTGTGAGGGCACGCCCTCTTAAAGTGTCATTGCTGGTCACTCCCTCTGAGGGGCAGGGAGCAGTTTGCAAACCCTGAAGGGCCAGACTGTGGCAGTTGATGTATTCTGAGTTATGTAAACCAGTTACTTGGAGCTTGTTCATTTCTGGTGGGAGACGCGCACCAAGCTGATCTGTGCCTGCAGTTATGTTTCAGTCATTCCCTGTGTGCGGGTTACTTTGGAAGTCTAGTCTTGAAGCCAAGAACTTTCCCCCCCCACCTGAGAGCTAGCTGTGTGGAGCCACACTAGGTGTTAGTCACAGTAAGTCAGGATTCGTTATCTGTTTCCTTGACATGTATCTCTTGTGGGTGAATTAGGGAGCTTTGTGGCGTGGCCTTTGGGCCCACGTGACGCCACCCGGTAGTCACAGCGCATCCCAGAGCTGGAGTCAGGAGGACGCACTGTGTCTGTGTGTGTGTGCGAGCGCATGTGCGTATGTGTGTGCATGTGTCTGTGTGTGCGTGTGTTTGTGTGTGTGCCTGTGTCTATCTGTGTGTGCGTATGTGTGTGTGCATGTGTGTGCGCGCATGTTTGTGTCTGTGTATCTGTGTGCGTGTGCGTATGTGTTTGCCTGTGGCTGTTTGTGTCTGTGTGTCTGTGTTTGTATTCAGTCTCCAGAGCAGGGCTAGCTTCTCTGTCTTATTGAAGACTGTGTCCACATTCATGATATCTGTTTAATAATTAATCTCATTTAACATTCCTATAGCATTTTCAATTATCAGTGCCTCTGTGTTTCCTAAATTTTGATTTCCACGCCTGCAATATGTTAATAATGTAATATCTGTTTTTTAAAGATGAGTGAGAATTAAATGAAGGAAATAAAGCATTCTTATTGCCCCTGCATGCCTGACTGACGTGCAGTAATGCTGAGTCTGTGTGGCAGTGTAATTACTTTTTCCCCGCTCTTGAATATGTCTGGAAAAGCTATTTGATTGATTTGCATCTTGAATGTCCAAGATGTTTTCCAGGGCTCAGGAATTAGGAATGCTATCCAGATAAACCCCAAGCCATTTCCCTCCTTCCCCCAATTACCCGACATCGCAGTTAATGAGGAATGCCTACTGAGAGAGACTTACCGTTTTCCATTTATTTGTCTGTAGTGTTCCGTGACCGTCTTTCTGCAGTGAGCTGGCTGTCCTACTCAGATTCATATGGATCTAATGAATTATTGATTGCTAGCTCTGGCTTATATTGGTTATTGATCTTGGCATCGGAGGTCATTGTACACACTCACTGCCCAATCCTCAGGGGTCTGTGATGCTGTGGTGCTTTGAAGTCATTTCTCCTGGGGTGGAGAGCAGTTGGGAGTAGATGAGCAGGCAGCTTGCCGGTGATGGTTTATTCATTGAAACATCATTTTCTGAGTGGCACCATCGATGGCAGTTCAGCCCTGTTTGGTCAAGTATAAACACTCATTACTCTGATCTCCCCGCATCACCTCGAGACGTGCTGGAAAGAGGCGTCAGAGGGAACCGCTCACGCGATACGCACCAAGACAGCCCAGACGCTCGAAAGGAACTGAATAATTTAGTGGTTCAAATATTGGAACTGGCCTGGTAAGGGATTGTATAACCCTGGCAGTGACAGAGGTGGTCTCACCACAGGGCCCGGCAGTGTGGGTCTCTCGGGCAGTGTGTGGCTTGGGGGCTTTACAGGCTCCTGGATGAGTGCTGGCTGAAAACTGGGTGGGATGGGGTTCTGTGGAGCATGTCCCGCCCAGGAGCGCGGGCTCACTGTAGGGTCCTCCCGGGGCAAAGGAAGCCTGTAAGCACCTCTCCAGAACATCCACGTCCCAGGCTGCTCGCCTCACAGGCCAGGGAGGGAGAGCCGGGGTCACTTTGGAGTCATGCAGGGCAGTGACTTGGGGGCGGCTGGGGGTGGTGGTGGGGGTGCTGTACCAGTTAATGTGATACTGCTGCATAAAACCACGCGACACTTTCTCCACAGTTAAATGTATTTTTTCATTCCCTCTTTTTCTGGACTTCATTCCGTTGATTATTTCCTATGAAAACGTGCATAAAGCCGGGATGTTGGCGTGTTGCAGTTTCCACTCTTGTCACCCTTTTCCTCGCTCATTCCTGATGGGGGGAAAAGAATTTCATTTGGAATGTGGAGTGGGATTTTTGTTAACTGCATTCCTGGCGTTTGGCGTCATGTCCGCTGCTCTTCCTACATGCTGCTCTTCCATCCCTTTGGCCTGCGCCTGAGTATCGCTGCATGTCGGACATGTCACGCCTCCACACTGCTAGCCCAGCACTGCATAATGAGCTTGCGCTTCCTGCAGCTTGGGGGCGGGGGGGGGGGGGTGTCTAGTGTCAGTCACCCGAGCACATGCAGAAATCATAAGGGGGCAGCCAGAGGTCAGAGGGGCCTGCGGTGCCTCCCTGCCCGCCTCTGCTCTCCGCCTCTCACCTCCATCCCAATCGCCTCTAAGCCGCACGATTTGCTCATTAAAGGAAGAGCCAGGCCCCGGTCATCGTGAACCTCACAGATTCCGGGAGCTTAACCCTTAGAGACCAGAGGTTAGAGTGGGCCCAGGGGAGCATGAAAGATTCCCCGAGTGTGTGTGCGTGTGTGTGTGTGTGTGTGTGTGTGTGTGTGTGTGTGTGGGGAAAAAGCCTTGTTTAGGAGGTTTTCCTGTATACATCAGACACGCGTGGCTGCTAGCTGCTGGGTTGTGCCTGTACCATGGATGAAAAGGCCAGTTTCACGCTCAGGCTCGCATGCTTGCTTTATTTTTTGGTTAAATGAGGTCTGTGTTGGGGGGGGGGGGGGTTCAGAGCCACCTATCAACTGGGCCTCCAGCGGAATATCACATGCATTTAAAGAGCAAGTCGGGGCCAAAAAAGCTCTTAGAAATGGCGCAATAACGCGGCAGGACTAGCATTATCGCTGTGCAAGCTGTGGCCAGAGCTGAGCATGG
>JAAGVU020000008.1:682282-692375 GCA_011763525.2 Mormyrus iriodes | reverse complement strand
CTTTGGGTCTGGTTAGGGTTAGGGCTTCCTCTGCCGGCCCCTGGAGGAGGGGCTCCCCCTTTGGGTCTGGTTAGGGTTAGGGCTTCCTCCGCCGGCCCCTGGAGGAGGGGCTCCCCCTTTGGGTCTGGTTCCTCCCAAGGTTTCTTCCTTCTAGGGAGTTTTTCCTTGCCACTGCTGCCTCTGGCTTGCTCACTGGGGGCTTTGGGTGGGGATAATGTAAAGCGCTTTGAGACAATGTAATGTTCTGAAAATGCATTACAAATAAATTTGAATTGAACTAAATTGGAGTAGCATTCACCTTCCAAAATGAAAAACATCCAGAAAAATATAACTAATAATTTTTATTATGTAGATTAATAACAGTGACAAATAATTTTGACAAACTGACCATCATTCACAGTCCACTTAGATTAAACAGTACAAAGCATGACCTGCGCACTGAACTGACGGTGACTAACAGAAACTGAGCCCCCTAAGCCCGGCCCCGGCCCAGTGCACCCGAACCCCCTAAGCCCGGCCCCGGCCCAGTGCACCCGAACCCCCTAAGCCGGGCCCTGGCACAGTGCACCCGAACCCCCTAAGCCGGGCCCCGGCACAGTGCAGCCCAGCCCCCTAAGCTCGGCCCCGGCACAGTGCAGCCCAGCCCCCTAAGCTCGGCCCCGGCACAGTGCACACAAACCCCCTAAGCTCGGCCCCGGCCCAGTGCACCCGAACCCCCTAAGCTCGGCCCCGGCACACTGCACCCGAACCCCCTAAGCGCGGCCCCAGTGCAGGGCAGCCCAGCCCCCTAAGCTTGGTGCAGTGGCTTTGCACTCACCCAGCGATCTCGTTGCGCAGCTGTATGCTGGGGATTATGCCGATCTACTCACAAACCCTCTGGCTGGCGTGGAAGTCCTTCCCCAGGCGGGTGTACTACTACCTGTACAGCTTTTTTTAAAATGTTTTATTCCTAACTGGACCCTGGAAAAAATAAAACCAACAAATAAAGCACAGTTACTCGCCCTGTATCTCAGCGTTCCTCTCTTACTGTTCTCGTCGCCCCTAACAGCTCCTTTACTTTGCTTGGACTCATGTCCGTTATCAAGTTATGTTACGGAACATAATAAATTGCACCAGATTTCCAGATTTGAACATATTCCGTGCAGGCAGAAGGAGATCAATGGAAAAAATGCACAAACTAACAATTGTTAAGTGAAAGGAAAACTGAAACATAGGTGTCAATGTCACACTTGCAGAAGCTATGGCTCGTTAGGTACCACGATAATCACCAAAATAAGAACTACATGGAATGCATGTGTAAATTATTAAATTACACCCTAAGATTAAAATGTAAATTAAAATATCAATGATGGATGGAGAGCTCTCTCTCCAGCAAAACCTTCACACGCTATTAAATTACGCACAGTCATCCAGTCCCGACAGTGCAAAGACGGGTAAAATCGGCGGAGTCGGAGGACTGGAGCAGGCTGGGGGAGAAGTGAAGGCACCACCACCTACCGCGGTAAATCAGCCTGGCAGGCAAGAGCAAACCTGATGGAAACAGCGTAAGATGCAGGCAGACGTCGGGAGGGAGATGAGCGTCTGGGGGCCGCCCGCCCGCTCCAGCTGGGGAGATGAGTGAGCGCACCTTTCTACTCTGATCAATAATACTACATGAAAGACGCTCAAAGTGCTCACTGCTTATCATAGTACACATGGGTTTTTTCATGAATTACAATTTACATTGAATTTGGGTTCTAGTCAGATGTAATACAAACATGTAGCAATTAAAGATTAAAGATATTCAACATCTACAGCAGAAAACCTCTGATATCCAAATAACTAAGCCCACAATAACCAATACAAAATATTGCGGGCATTTCACATTCTGAATTCTTTTATACACAAGCCCACAATGGTAGTTTTCTTTTAACAAAAATTGCAATTTCAGGCTCATACGCTCCTAGCTGGTCTTACTCAGACATGGGCTGTGGTAACTCAGATTCAATCCAAGCCTCAGGTCAGTAGCTACAGCTAGGGATAACTGTGCTTCCATGACACAGTGGGTCCATTATTTTAATAAAGTAAACATTCTAATTCAAAATGCATACAGCAAGATGTCTGCAGGTCATAAGCGACCATGACATATCATGTAAAGCACTTTGGGGCAACTCTGTTGTGAAAGGCGCTATATAAAAATAAATTGAATTGAATGACAGCCCCCAGCTCCATCTACAATGTGGATGTAGTGTTGAGAAGAAGGACGTAACTTTCGGTTGAGGTCCCCACCCATTTAAGGGGGTCCGGGGGGTTGTATTGGCTGGTTTAGATTATTTGGGGGGGGGGGGGGTTACAACTTCCCCCATAATTTACACCCATGGTCGAGAAGTACAAGCAATGACTGAAAGAGCAAATTATCTGCCTGCTAAGCAATGCGCTCTTCTTCAGGTTAAATGGTCAAAAATCACTGTGATAATTATGATACAGACTTGTTATAAAGCATTACTGCCAACTTTGGGCTGGATACCAGCACTGCAGAAAAAAGTTTAAACTAGAAAGCACACATCCCAAAGTGATGTTAAAATTGTGGCATCAGACGTATTTACAGTCACCGGGTAACAAAACCGCAGTGAATGAGTGAGTCCAAACAGCAGTTATCAGCTGAAGTGTTATGAGACAGGGGAACAAACACAGACCTCTCTGCCGCCTGTGGGGGTCTGTGACACATCATGCACCTATCCAGAAAAAAACCCCGAACTCATTAAATGTTACGTTTTTTATTGTACATAAAAAAGGCTGCAGACTTACGTCTCCCATTGAGATTCCATCTGTGTTGGGAATTAAAAAGTGAAAACCAGAAATACCCAAAACAATTAACATGAAGCCTCTGGAAAACTGGTACGAGAGGAAATGTGGAGCCACGGGCCGGACTACTCGGCAGCGCCACTGCCTCCCGGAGCTGGGATTAATCACGCAGATGCATTTCAGGTAAAAAAATCAACTTCTGCATGACTAACACCCACAATTCAGTTCGAAGGCTTTAAAATTACACAGACTCCTCTGCTATGTACAAGTCTGCTTCTCACATAACAAGCGAGAGGGTGGCGGCTCAGAGGGCTGCACACGCGGTCATATGCCCAGACACGTGTGTGTACACAAGGGGGAAAGGGAAGGCATCGACAGAAAATATATACAGCTTCTTTCTAAATGCACCTCCCCTTTCAGAAGGTTGAACAAATCAGTAGAGTGAGGCAAGAGCAAAGACCCAAACTCTTGAGATTGTGAACATTATTTTGACACACATTAAAAAAAAAAAGAAACAGGAAAATAAAAATCCACCTTCTATGGAGAGCTGGGATAAGGGGCAGACTACAGGAACCTGCAATGCAAATAACAGGGTACAGCATGGAGTGAGGTGATGGGAAGGCGGTCCCCCCGCTTTGGGGAAGCGTGCCCCACAGCATGGTGACGGCTAGCGAGCCGCAGAGTAGTGTGATGGCCACCAAACCGCAGGATCTTCAAAAAAGCATGAAAGTCATATCCATACAGCCAGGCTACAAAGTCGCTTGGGATCTTGGAAAAGACTGAAATAGGTTTTAAAAAGCTGTTATTAGAAAAGCGGGGAAACCTTAAGAGTGACTCTGAACTGCGGACAATCAGATAACATATTTATTTACATCTGAGTAGTTTACTCAAAAAAACATCTTACGTTATAAATAAACAGCAAAACTGTCAAAGTCGCTGTTAAAGGGAAATTAAAACAGGGAGAGCAGTCAGACCATTTCAGGACATCGCATTTTCATGGACAGCTTGGTGCTTAAGGGCCGCCCTGACACATCAAGGGGGGCAGCGCTGGCAGGCACCAAGAACATAAAATACAAAAGAGTATTTCTCATTTCACCAAAAGCATCTGCCGAAATGCATCATTATACAGTCATAGGAACCATTAAAAGAAAAAACTCCCAAGATAAGAAAAGTCCCAAGATACTGGAAGAGAAGCACTTTACCCATTTTGATGGCAGAGCAGGCTGGCCGCTCCCTCCAGCAAAGTAACGTACAGATAAAAGACAGTGACACGTCAGAAACCAAGCGAAGAACGTGATCCGAGTCACAGCACAGCTCGACCAATCGGAACAGACACAGACACACAAGCGGACAACATCACTGCTGACGATTCATTCCCACACGGCCTCTAGGATCGATGCGAGATGCCCTCCTCTGCCTTACATAACATTAGCAGAGACCGACGGCAGATTCTCAGATCAGGTCCGCTGCCCTGCCCCACAAAAGCCACAGGCTGTCCGCAAGCACAGGAGACGGAACCAACAGGCTGAGCACACGGCAACGTGCTTGACAGGGCTAATCCAGGTTCAGGAGTGCCCCACACAGGGCAGGGAGAGGCGGATGAGGCACGCCGGAAACCGCACACGACTCACTCATGGCTGCATGCCAGAATAATTCACTTTGCCATTTACCTACAATAGCAGCAGGACAAAGGACATTTATTTTGCAGTCAAGTGCATCGATGTCGATCATTCTGAGGTCTATAAATCATGCAGTGAAGGGAAGAGCCAGACGTGAACTGGGCACAGAAAGACGGAGAGCTATACTGCGCAGATACGGAGACACTCACATCAAGCCTTCAGCAGGATCCTCACTGTCACTGCTCAGTGCACACAGATTCAGTCACAGAGTACAGGACGCACCCCCACAACCACTACCAGGGTGTGATTTTCAGACCAGAGTAGTGTTTTATTACACAAATTAATTTAAACCATTATGTGCACAAGCACACAGGAACATAGTATGTGCCAGTGTATATTAACATTGAATCACAAAAAGCTGTTTCAGAAATAAGGCAACAGAAAAGACATTGCAGAATCACTAAAAGGAAATTAAGGGTTTGTTTAAATTTCACGTTGCAGATGCAACTCAGATCTTGACATGGACAGTGCAGTATAAGTCAGTACATGACTGGCAAATTCACTGGTAACAGATTAAAAAATGTAGTGCATTCAGAGTTTAGGGCTCTTTTCCAGACCTGCATGGCTATTCGGATCAATTTAAAAATACAGTATATTTCAAGTTCACATTAAGGATATGTGGCGGAATAAGAACACAATAAAAAAAATGAAAGCATGACGTCCCCAGTCTAAGCAGCGAACAGGAAAGCAGGCATGGAGAAAGAGATGCAAGGCAAGAGCTTCACCTCCCGCAACGTCACGCAAAGCACAGCTCAGTCAACCCGGAGAGGAAAGCCCTGAAACCAGAAAGGGCAGAACAGGGCTTTTATCTGCAGCAAATGTATTTAAATTCAATTAAAAACTGTTAGCTATTGTATTCCAAACATCAAGCTGTGTTAACAGCAAGGAAATGAAAATAAGCCAGGAGATGCTGTTTGACCTGTGAGCTGTGATGAGGCGCTTTGTGACAGCTTCTCGGTGTCGACACTCTGAGTGCCGTTCTGCTTTTACGCTACAGACTCCCTGGGCACTTCCCATAAGGTCGGCCAAATGCTCTGCTCACCAGTGATCAGATTAAGGCATCGAACAGCAGAGCTCCCGACAATGAACCTGTTGCTCACCTACTGCGCCCCGGATCGATGTTCCCCTGACTGCCGTTCAGCAGAACACCTATCAGAGCCGCACTCACCCAGCAGGCTGAAGCATATCAAAGCAGGACAAGTAAGGGAATGAAAAGGAGATCTGAGACACCCCGGCCACAGCAGGACAGGAACGACCTCAAAGGGCAGCAGGGCGGACGACACACGGCGCAGAGCGACCGGAGTCTGTGTGCCAAACATTTTACGATCTACCCTGACTAGAGACGATAATCACGTTTCACAATCAGGACGTAAAAATGTCGGCAGTCAGTCACTGAAACCTGGCATTATTACGCTGGCTAAGTATTGCAATTGCCTGGGTGTCTGGCGGAGGTATGAGAGGCCAAGTGAAAAGAAGAAAAGAACAGAGGGGGCAATAATATTGTTCCTTCTCGACCAGTCGAGGTTTACATGGCAAAAAAGTTACAGAGTTGAAGGCGGCGGGACTAGCCCATCGCTGGTCGTGATGACGCTCAGGTGCTGCTCGTCAATAAACAGTCTGGCCACTAGGGCGGCGCTCCCTCCTGCTGGGTGGGTGGGGCCTTCACCACTCCTTTCGCTTAAATAGTCTGGTTCTCGGCCCTTCTGGCAGGCTTTTAAAGAGACAGTGGGACAGTAAAAAGCTCCGGGTTCCAGTGCCCGCTGGCAGAGACACAGCTCAGAGAAGCAGCGACCCTCTGCATTTCAAGTTATAAAATCCATTCCCACTGAAGTAGACTGGTGCAGGCCATGAAAGATTCATACTGCGAGAGAAATCCCGATGCCTGATTCATTTTGCCATCACCCAGAAGATTACGAGCAGCCCTGACCGAGGCTGACGTCACCCAGAGCTATGACGGACACGTGGAGCAGCGGCCGTGTGCGAATGAGGTTCAGCTACGTGTTCAGAGTTAGAGTTCAGCCTGGGGGACACATGGAGGTCAGGATGCCTGTACTGACATCTCGCAGGGCACAGGTTAAATTAACAAAGTGAACAGAGACAGAAGAAAACGGAAAATCCGAAATGCGACATCTCCCTGGAGTCCCGTGTCATATGCACTGTCAGAGGTATAGGCGGGGCCATAATGCAATAAAGCAAACAAAGCCAGTAACATCTACGCCAATACAAGAGCTCCCCCTGCTGGCTAGCTGACTGGATGCCCCTCATCCCCCTCCATGTGGGTCCAAAAGTGGATGATGAGCAGAGTGACTGCCAGTGTGTTACTATTCCCAAGCACTTCCAAATAAGGAAGAAGAGAACCTAGATGGGGTGGGGGGTGCAGAACAGCAGGTTAATAAGTGCAAAGCTGCCTTGAGTGTCCGTGCTCTCATCTTCATCCAGCTGGACTCAGGTCCAAGACAGTTTGTAACAAAAATGCTCTAGGAGGATCCGGAGAGAACTAAAAGAGCAAAATAGAAACAGCAGAGGACACGTGTGCTCGGCAGGTCTGCAGAGTCCTGCCGTCCGTTTCTGCTTAAGCTCCTCCCCTCTTCCACACGTCAGTCCGGGCTCTTGGGGAAGCGGCCCGGAGGGACTGGTGCTGCGTGCGGGGTCACTTATGCCTCTGGGAATTCTTCTTCCGTTTCCGCCTGAAGAAACAGCAGCACCTGAGAGAGGGATGGGGGGAGAGACCAAGAAACGTTACCCCGTCAGCAGCACCGGAAAGACGTGAAGCCGCAGCGGACAGGCGTCATTAGACAACGGCACAAAGAGACATAGGCATTCACCACCCTTTACTACAAACTTAGCATCACTGCCTGGTACAGCAGTGCTAATGATATAAACATACACATCGATTGACCAACAGCCGAGCTTCATAATGAGCCGAAGGGCACTGGGTCACGCCGATGCAGGTAAACACACAAAGTAACAGCTCAGCACAGCACGGCACAGCCTGAAAAGCACCCTGTGCTGTGAAGACATGTAGATGACATTAAGGGGGAGGGGTGGGGGCAGGACAGGGGTATCACGCCCCTCTGGGAACGGTATATATTTCCAGTAAACAGAAATACATAGAACATGTCAAAATTAGCGAAACCTAAGAGTTACAGCAGTGGTGCATGCAGTGGCGAGGGGACAGGGCCAGACTGACACAGCAGGAAGAGACGCTGAGGGCTTCCGGAACATCAAGTGCTACTGCCGAGTTCCGGCTGGCTATATGGAATTCTCAGCGAGACCCTCAAAGAGGGGATGTACCACTATCACAGAGTGGCTCCAGCGGCCAGAAGGGCCAGCTCACCCAGGGTTACAGGCCTTCTGTTGTGTTAATAAAAGCACATTGGAAAGTGCTCAAAGCTTCAAGGTGTAAAGGCAGCATCTCCGTGGATCAGTGAGCACTCTACCTTAACATATTAGCATCCTCTCAAGATGAGAGCAAATCTGCTCATTTTCATCAGTGTTTAGTTGTTTTCAAGAAAGATCAGTCAGTGTGACTGTCAGTCCCACACATTGGCTTCACAGCCCTTATCCAGGGGACACTAACTCCCCTACGGGCCAGACTGTTCCATTTCAGAGAAAGGCACTGCGGGATTCGTCTCCAGCTCACGCTGGCTTTACCCTTGAAGCAAAACATCTCACTGCTGTTAAAAAAGGTGATTAAAAACTGAAACTATGATAGTTGGGTGAGATGGAAGTGTCTGCAGGAGCAGCGATTAGACACTAAAGCCACCTTTGTCATAGCTGTGGACACTGGCACCACCAGATTCAGCCTTGCATTATGGAGAATGTGGGAGACCAAGTATGAAAGGGACTAACTGTCGTCTTTCAAAAAATAAAATGTCTGCAGCACTAAGGAGGGTAAGTGTGCTGGTCAGTTCAATTTCAAGCTGGAAATCTACTGTGAGTATTTTTAAAAACGTGTAATTCAGGGAGTCTAGTCTAGTCCACTCCCCTTAAGTTTCAATGTGGACTGTAGAGAGAGAGACTCACCACAGGTTGAGCATTTTCACGCAGCTACAGAGAGTGTAAAGAAAAAAGACAGAGATTAATACACAGAGGTGAAATGGAGGGACGATCCTCAGGACAGGACAAGTTCATTGGGGGGGTGCTGTGAAGGACTGGTCCAGGGCAATGTTCAGGGGGAAAAAAAGCACCTGCTGACATACAGCAGGCACGGCTAACTGCAGCAGATATTCATCAACAGCAGCCTACGGATAAAGGGGAACCCAGCTAAAGCAGAGTGTACTCAGCCAGACATAAGTGCCTGCATTAACTCCTGACTGACAGCTAAAGGGCAGGAACATGGGAGCCTGGTGCAAACACACTGCCCAGCGGTGCTACTGACTGCAGTGGGTTCCCATCCTCCCCTGATGACCAATCCCATCAGATTTTAGAGGTCATGTGACTGTACTGACGGAAGCTATGAAGGCTATAGCACTGACACAGCTTTAACATCTATAACTAGAAAGCTCAACTGATACTTGTCACTTGTAATCAGCACAGGGCAAACAACAAAACTACCCCTCACTGGCATTACAGTCAGAAACAGTCACCCTTTTCTAACAGAGAGAATTACATAAACAGCAAGAGATGAAAAGTGGAGAACCTGCAGGTAAAATGTCTGTTATGGGGTTAAAAGGGAGAAAAGGGATGTTATTATACCCCACATAAGTCCATTCCAGATAGTAAACAAGAAGACAAGGTAAGGCAGGAGAGAGGAATTCTCACACACGCCCACACATGCTCTTTCACGCTGCTTATGGCTGCATCACTGTATACGCACTGCAATGGGCAGCATTATAGCCAGCATTTAATAGTAATCCTTCATCTTCTGGTCAGGTGTTATTCTGAGTCACTGACTCATTCAGAGGAATAAGTGATCATACAGCGCTTTCGATGTTCTCCAATGTGCTGCAGTATGACTCACTGGGACAATGAGAGTCACCATTAGTCCATGTCAGAGCGGCTCCCATAGTGTCAAGATATGGAAAGCACAGAGGGACGCACTGCACATAGTAACCGCCAGTCAGTGTCAGAGCGGCTCCCATAGTGTCAAGATATGTAAAGCACAGAGGGACGCACTGCACATAGTAACCGCCAGTCAGTGTCAGAGCGGCTCCCCTAGTGTCAAGATATGGAAAGCACAGAGGGACGCACTGCACATAGTAACCGCCAGTCAGTGTCAGAGCGGCTCCCATAGTGTCAAGATATGTAAAGCACAGAGGGACGCACTGCACATAGTAACCGCCAGTCAGTGTCAGAGCGGCTCTCATAGTGTCAAGATATGGAAAGCACAGAGGGACGCACTGCACATAGTAACCGCCAGTCAGTGTTAGAGCGGCTCCCATAGTGTCACGATACGGAAAGCACAGAGGGACGCACTGCACATAGTAACCGCCAGTCAGAGTGTCAAGGCAGATCCCATAGTGTGAAGATAAGGAAAGGACAGAGGGATGCACTGCACCGAGTCACCATTAGTCACAGTGTCGGAGCAGATATTGTCATGATCAGGAAAGCACAGAGGGACGCACTGCAGAGTCACCGCCAGTCAGAGTGCCAGGGCGGCTCCTATAATGTCATGATAAGGAAAAGAC
>JAAGVU020000008.1:656048-671844 GCA_011763525.2 Mormyrus iriodes | reverse complement strand
ATCGGTGTCTCTGTACCTCGGCTACAGAATACACATCACTGCCCGGGAAGACCGGGGTCCAACAGAGGGCTCACGCCACCCCATACCAAGTCAAAGCCCTGCAGAACACACAATCTGTTGAGGCGATTCATTCCTACATCTATAACAATTCTAAGATAATAGTATTGCATGGAATGGTTACGCTGACTGAAACACGTACATCATATATGAATCATTTCATTCTGAACTGCAAGGATTTGAAAACTATGCAACAACAACGAGCCGCCTTCCGCTTGCAGAGGCTGCACTGAGCTGACTGGTTTGCAGGCCGCAGGGTTGGTGAGCCGTCTACCAGCGAGTCACGGGTCCTCAGGGGGCGGCAGGGCTGTCGCTGCCACCCGGAGTTTTCCGGCTGCCTCTCTCTCCATCTCGAGACTAGGGGGACAGAGCGAGTGCACTGGGGGAGGGTACCCACTCTACTCAGCCATGCAGCTCCACTTGGGATGTGCTCATACTCGCAGGAGGGGTTTTCCCAGACACCTACACTGTCACACTGATTCCATTCTGCAAAGCCAATACTGAACACCTAAAGGATTGATTATGAGAATTTCATTACATTTGGGAAACATGCTGACAAGCCAAATCTCTCACACGCCTGAAATTTTCTAATAATTTTTGCATGGTATTATCCTGAAAATGCCCCCAAATCAATCCAGGCTGCACAAATGGACACATCCAGCCCACATTTCCAGCACTTACACAAACATCACTGTCGGCAGGAATCACCTTACGGCGGGACAGCGACGCAGAGGCCCAAGGCCTTCAGAGCCTGTTCGACCTCCTCATTGCATTGCTGAGCTAGGGTGTGGCCCCGTCTGCCTCCAGTGGCAAGCCCAGGCATGTCTGCGGGAAGCCACAACAGAGGGATTCCAAGGGAACGCCGAATTACACATTCCGCATGAGCGATGACAACTCCGGCAGAAACGGCTGAGGGGAGATTAAAAGACAGCGGGCAAGATGCTCAACTCCCCCGGCTCCTGGGCCTTGCCACCTAGGTTAGCGGTACACCAGACTCGGCTAAAGGCACCAAAACAGCAGGTTCTGGCAAGACCGAGTGGAGGGTAGATACCAGGATCACAACGGCAATCACCACAAGGAACAGGAGTCTGGCATGAAAGGAACCTGATGGCATGGGGCAGAGTTCGCCTCTGCTGTTCATCTATACTGTGAGAGAAAGAGAAGACAGCCGCAGAAGCACAAACTGCAGGCTGGACAGGCTTCTGTCACCCAACACACACACACACACGCACACACGCACACACACTTGCAGAGTGAGATCCCATGCACTAGCTATACCATCCGCCTAGCTATCTATTTAAGAGTAACTCCATTAAATACTCGGAAAAGATCAGGTGAAGTTCTGGGTTCCTTCTGGGACTATGAGGGTGTCATTTCCCGCTCAGGAAGCACTCACGGGCCGTTATGTTGGACAGCCTACTGGGGGGCCGGAATCGCTTCAAGTTACACTGCTGCATCTACAGACACACAGGAACGCGGGAGGCAGGAGGGACGCCCTGCGGCGTGAAATCCCAAGCGTAAGAGCAACCTCTCAGTGCCTTCAGCCTCTGTCAGGGGAGGGACAGGCACTGTTTTTATGGGAAGCTCCATGCTGAGGCTTCTGGGTGGATCCAGCAGATGAGTCACAAGAGCCAGCTAGTGCGGCCGTTCAGTAGTGATGCAGAGAGGCAAATTTCACACACAAGAACAACGAAGTCAGACTTTGCAACTTAAGTGAAATTCACTACCAGGCACATTACTGAGCTCAGATCAGCATCAAGCACGTGACTCCGGTGAGTTTGGCGGCTGCTCTTCCTGAGATGAGGCTCAGATGAGCACTGGGCTTCCTGCTGAGTCACACCCTGATGTGAAAGAGCACCCCCTCCACCTGGGACGCTGCTGCAGTGCTGCAATCTGACCCCCTGCGGACGGCCATCCAGGAAACGCAGCTCGCAAACACAGCGCGGTGACTGCCCTTTGAAAGGCCACAGCCCGCGGGCCTTTCCACACCTGCAGAGGAGCTGCTGTGCCAAGGCCCTTAATCACAGCATGATTAAGCCACGACCAGATGCATTTCTTTTTTACTACGTTCCGGTGGCTATAACAGCGCGGCCGCTTCTAGCACTTGCCTGGACGGTGCACGGTTGGCGTCCCGTAAGCAGCTGCAATACAAGCACCCTTCTCCAGCAATCCCCCGGTACGAATGGGTGGAGTTAGCATTAGGGATAAGGGGATGACCAAGTGAAATCCTGAAATGACAGCTCTTGGCCACCAAAACCTCCTCATCGCTGCAGGTCCAGGAAACACCCATGCTTTCATAAAGAGCAGTGAGAGAGACAGCACGGTATCAATCAGCACATCACACACACACGCACACACACACACACACACACACACGCTATCGTCTGGACTATGCCTGAGTGCTCACATTGAACATCTCAACCTACAAAGGTGCTGGCTAAGCATTCCACCCCCACCCCCGTAATACATCATTGAACAATCACAGAAAAACAGGTGTGGCTCATGGAATATATTACTATTTACAAGGAAGCAAAGACCTTAAAGCTGAGCCTTTTGCAGATGGACTCGGCCTGTATGTGTGCCTATCCCCCTCGGCAGTGTCACTTTCATGCATTATGTATCATAAATATTACTATTAATATTAAGCTGCTTAGCGGGTGCCCTTATCCAGGGCAGCACAGCGCCCCCCACTGACAGACTACACACCAACGATCAACATGATTCAGTCTGTTGGCAGTGCTGGCAGTGCGAGGGTCTCAGGAGTGTCCCTGGCTCCATAAGATCTATGTTGGAACCACCTTGGCTTCCGGCGGGTCGGGATCCCACTCCATGCTGATCCACTATGCGAGGACAGGACGCATTCCCTCACCCCCAGGCCAGAGGCAGCCTTACTGCACACAGCGCTGCCTTGGCTTCTTGCGGGTCGGGATCCTGCACCACACTGACCCACTATGCGAGGACAGGACGCATTCCCTCACCCCCAGGCCAGAGGCAGCCTTACTGCACACAGCACTGCCTTGGCTTCAGGCGGGTCGGGATCCTGCACCATTGAAACCAGTGGGCATATTGAAACATGATGGTGATTGCATTGAAACCAGGGACATATGGTCACAAGCCCATGTGCTTCATCGTTATGCTACATAAAGCCCAGGATGGAGACATTTAGGAGCTGGAGATCTACTGACCCGACCTCAAGAGACAGAGAGATAATTGAACAGTTTCAGTAAGAGTCACATTCAGCCATGACGACTGGCCACAGCACTGTTTGGAAATCAGTGGCACGGCATCTCATTTACCCGGCTTATGAACGTCTTTTTACAATGAGTACAGAAAAATTGAACTCGCTCACAGCTTGGAACAGAACGGTATCTGAATCCTTGACGGGAGAAGAGTCATTTCATACCGTATCACCCTCTCAGATTCTCCTGAACAAATTCTCAGGTGCTCCTATAAACTAGGCCATTTAAACTAGGACTGTGACAATTCATCGAGTAACTCAAATAACTCGATTACAAAAAATCCTCAATGCGAATTCTTTGCTTCAATGCTTCGTTTAACCCACACGACTATGTACCGCTGAGTGACGCCCATGTTTCACACAGAGGACTGTCACTGTCGCACAGTGTGCTCAGACTGCGTTACTCGTGGCACAGCGGCGGGGAAAACAGTGACTTCTGTGGTAGTGAGATGGAAACCATTTTTCATTTATTCCTTCATTGCATATACTCATATTTTGGGCTGACATAAGAATATTTCATTAGGAGAAAATTCTATTTAATTTTGAAGTTGGGGGGGTGGAAATACTGATTTTATGGAGATGGGATGAGAAAAGAAAGTATCTCTCATAAACCTGACCATTATTTTGGGGAAATATATCCACAGACACGTGGTCTGGTTCAAATCCTCATTTTTCTCATTTTATTAATGAATTTGCTGAATATTATGAGTCTCTGCATAAAAGTAAAAATAAAAAGGCAATGCGATCATATAATTACTAAACACACTGTCATCAGTAAATCTTTAACAAGACTTCTGTCTGTATTTTCCTTAAATTGTTACTAATGTTATTTAAATGCTATGCATTTTTATTTTCTTACTCTTTTTTTTTATTTGCTGTGTTTTAATATACCTCTGGCGGTACAATGTCTAAACCTAAAAATCCTTCTCTCTCCGTCGTATGTCGTTGTTGTTAATGTTAGAAGCCTTAAGTCGGTATATGAGGAGCAGAGCGGCGGCGAAGGGCCGGAAACGCCGACTGCTTACCGAACACTTTCAACGGTATGCTGATAAAATACCAGATTTAAAGAAAAACATTTCATACATTAGCTGTTATTGATATAGTAAGTATTCTTCTTTTGTTTTTGTATGTGCTCAGCATTGGCTGTTAATGATCATCATAATTAATAGTTATGATGTTAAGTAGCTATCGATGCGTTTGTCAGTTACCTTTGACGAAGGTAACGTTACATATTCAGCTGTTCTGGTTATCGGCGGCTTCATGGTTAGTTAGCGGCACTGCTACCATGTTAATACACCTGATTAAAATATCAGTTCTATCAGCTCTCCCTGGGTCCTGTGGTTCAGTGTGAATTTACTACCAAATTATTTTGTGGGAATTTATTTACAAAAAAAAATACTGTGTCGCGGTAAAGTGTCCGTATGCGTGCTATATTTATAAACAAAAAGTGCTTTTTCACATTGTCTCCCTTAGTTTTAATTACTTAGAATATCATTGAAATAAAATAAAAGCTTCTGTTTGTCCATACTGACCGGTATATTTTTTAGCCTTAGTACCCCTCTCGCACTCTTTGTCCCTAAAGTGTGAATGGGACGTTACATATAGTGGTAGTTTTTGCGATGTTTGCACGATTTAGCTTGTTTTGTGGTTAAAGAATGACAATAGATATTTATCACTGGACACGATTGACAGGTGGGTGCTTTCAATACAAGTAAGTAAAGCGTAAAGTATATTCCATCCATCCGTATAAAAATTGCTGAATGAGACACACCTGCCGTGTCCGTCACTCCTCCCACGTCATCGCCGCCGCGTCACGTGACTGCCGTTCGCTCAGTGACATTTCGCGGCGCTTCCGAACCACCTGCCCTGTCTGCGCATGCTCATCCGCAGCGTCACGCCGCACGGCAAACTTCACAATGCTGCGCGATTTGTGCCACTTTGTTTCACATTTTCACGACCCAGCCTGATCTTGTTAATATTTCTTTTCACTACAACAGGTTTTTTGCTTGTGAGCGATCTCCACCGGTCCAGAACAGGATATTGAGCCAGATATTCCGATTTTGGATTCTTTGTGTTCTCTGTTTAATTAAAGTTTAAAAGATTAAAATACATGGTCATTTCTTGTCACAGCAGCGCAAATGCACATAAAATATGTACGCATTTGCGCTGTTACAACAATCAATTGCCGCACGTTTTGCTTTTAAAGGTGAATGCGTACTTGTGTTCCAGTTATGTGCATCCCTGAGTATTACGGATATAGGACAAAGTACTAAAGAAATGTACGTTATTTTGTCAATTTTTTCTGATCCCACTGATTTGGAGTGATATAAATATGGCCGAAACAAACACAAAATACTTATTACGTATTTCAGTTTAGAGTGAACCAAAGCTATAAGCACACCGAAACGCTATGTCGCTGGATAGCAGCAATTTCAGCTGATGGAAATATAAACTGACATTTCAGATATGGGATATTTAGGTAATGAGGGTGATCCAAAACCTGGAAATAGATGACCTGAGTGAAAACTTAAAATGATTGTTTTTTAAGTAAACCGAATCATTAACACCAGGGGTCTGTATCTTGTTTCACGAAGCCGGATTTCCTGCTTAACCGAACAACTTATTATCCGGCTTAATTTGCTGTAAATGTAGACAATATCATTTACCGTAAAATGGCAGAATGAACGGATCGGGTGGTGGCGACGAGCGAGGTAAAATCGGGTAGGTGGTACAGATCGGGTAGTGACAACAGCCGCTGTTTATCTCCAGGCGTTTAACTTCGTATTTGTTAATGTCATATCTGCCCTCTACAGTTTTTGTTTACAAAGCTTTATAAATATTCAAAATTCAATTTTTCATAAGGTGTAAAAGTATTATTAAGCCATGATTAGGTTAACTTTAGGCTGCGTGTTCGTTAATCGTTCTTATTTGTATGAATTAATCAACTAAAATGTCATGACTGTGACAGCCCTACCTGTAAAAATGTATATGCCCACGCAAAGGAAACAGACACACAGAAAATCTAAATACACAGCAGTACAGAACACAATAAATGATATTGTGCTCCCTCCCAGTGAGTGTAATTACATATGGAATGGCACTTCACAAGCCTCTCCACAGAACAGGCTGCTGCTGGAAGCCCCCGCAATGGCATTAACGTTGCAGCACATCTGCAGAGGCCCATCCCAGAGGGCCAAAATGCACATGTGCACAAGCACACATAGACATGCAAACAGCTGCATTAACAGAAATCTGCCTTGCAACTTTCAGCATCGCAGGAAAGCAGCCAAGATTAGGAACTGATAGTAGATAACTTTCTGCTCGGTGGAGACCACGATGGGCCGTGTGGCAACGCAGAGCCTGGACCTTAAAGATCATCCATTCTTTTAAAGTCAAGCATGGCATAAACATTTCTTTCTGAAGCAGCTTACATTTCAGTTCCTAACTTTTTTGAATGCGACAGTCTCAGCATACTACATCATAACATGCACAGGAGAGAAGATCTGCTATGGAATGTTCTAGAAGCAGACAGAATGGCTGGTCTGTTCTGGTGGGGACCGGGGCGCATCGGGAGGCTCTTACCTGTACTTCCTAACATTTTGTAGAAGCGATACTCTAAATGCAGCTGAGGGGCCCGTGACTTAATCGGTTCCTGAAAGAGAAGTTAAAGCAGGATTAGGCATAGGGCTGGGGAACCATCAACTGGCAGAAGCAGGTCACAACCAGCCACTCAGCCCATCCCCCACAGCTTTACAACGGACGGCCCCAGGCCGGCCGCTGCATCCGCCCAGCGGCTTTGGGAGGTTATAACCAGTCACACAGGCATCATCCAAGGCCTTACACCTTCTCAACCTCCTGAAAGGCTATGAGATGTTTTAACCCATGTGAGATTCCTTGTTTACAACCACCCTTCCAAAAAGTAAAATTAGCAAAACACCAACAAAAGCATCAGTGTTAATGAATCACATAAGCAAGAGTTAAAGGTTTTAAAGCATTTAAGGTTTTAAAGTATTTTAAAATACTTGTGCATCTCATAGGGGGATACAGCTAGTTACTGTAACAATACCGAAAACCCTGCAGTGGTTACAACTATAGTGTGCTGCCAGTAACTGCCTGGTAATCCAATAGTACCGAAGTAAACTCAATGGGAAGTGGACTAAATGAGTGATTGCTGGTGCTTGGTGATTCCACCCACAGAGGGATCCAAACACCTTCAGTATGGCAGACAGGAGATGGGCCAGGAGGCCACATTCTGGCACCCATTAAAGACGCAGCGAGTGGCTGGCCGGCCACCCCGCATACGTGATTCGCAGCAGCGTGTCGCACTAAATTAATTAAATTAATTTCAAATTTTTATTTTATGGCATTTCACAGCATGACCGCAATGCCATTTATTCCAACAGGGCCAATTATCACTGTTACAGGCTTTTGGTATTTTAAAGGTAATGCACATGTTGTGTACTACTCAGTAAGCACAGTCCACACGTCAGGGCCTTTTGGGAAGGTACTGTATCTGCAAGGGAAGGATGAAAATCATTCGAGCCACAAAACATATCACACTAGCTATTCAAAGGGACTTCAAAACAGCGCAGCCACAAATCACCCAACTTTTCAACATCACATTGTTCAGTCTCTCAAAACAGAACAGAGCAAGTTGGAATATTTACCAGTTTAATGGCTACATATTCATTGGTGTAGAGATTTTTACCTGTAACAAAACAGAGGAAATCAGTGTTAATGGCTTAAGTTCACTCAATGGATAAGATTAGCACGAACACTCCAATTGTTAGCAATAAGAAAGTTTATGTGATTAAACTGATGCATGACACTTAAAATGTACAAGGTATCAGAAGTTCTGAGTCCGTCATGCCGAACAATGCAGACACCTTGCTAAGTGGCTGACGTCCAGGCAGCCGTCCTCCGTAGCCATTTATCAGGGCTGGGTGGCAGAGCCCCTGAAACTCTTCAGCCGTTTAACAAAACTTACAGCCAGTTTAAACAGCAGTAAAGATAACTATAACCTTAGTTGACAAAGATTGGTGTTTTACATGTACTTTAGCCATCTGTGAGGTGAACATGCAGCTTGTTTACTAAAAACAAAAAAGTTAAAGATCAGTAAAAGTAAAGAGAACATAAAGCAGTCCCACACAAAGCATGTGGACAAACACACCAGTGGACATGGAGCTCCACTCAGTCACTAAAGCCCCCCACCCACCTGCTGCGGTACCTAAAATATTAAGTGTACAGATAAACCTGCGTTGAGTCATATCTACAGACATAGCAGCAGCAGATGGACCCTGACCATAGGACTGTTAGCAAGCTAAGCAGCCAAAGCTGTTACTCTGGCATCACACGCAATATGCTGACAGAGAGAAACATTTTCTCTCCAGTATTTCTTTCCTGTTCTTCACTAAACAAAAATACTGTTAACCACGGTAAAATTACATGTGAAATTTTTGTAGCAGATAAAACCGATTCCTGGGGACACACCTGTGCCTGTCAAACAGGTGTGGCTACTGTTACATTTTTCCCTGTTTTGGCAGAGAAGCTGTCACCCGCCTGACAGACACACGCAGCATGAGGAAGCATTAAGGGTGTGCTGACAAGAGTCATTCTATGAATCCCTAAAGCACATCCAGGGACATCAAAAACATGCATTGTATGATCCAGTGCTTTTATTAAAGCCAACCCTGAGACATCAGTGACCCTTTTCTACCAACACGGTGCCAGTGTCATGCCAGTGCCTTATTTGGAACCAGTTCCACGCTTTTCCAGATCTGCTGGTCTGATCAGCATCGGGGGGGGGGGCACAATGTGCTGCAAACTTCAGCGGGGGCCGCTTTTATTTCCAGTGTTTGAGGTTTCATTTGATTTTAGTGTTTGCTGAAAAAGTGCAAAACTTTAAGTAGAGCTGGAGACAGCAGGTTACATTCGTATTGCGTTGCAAAACATTAACAAATTAAGAAAAACTAAAGAGTTCAGAGATAACAGAAAACTCACACAAAGCACTGTGGGACTGAAAGTGTTTAAAATATCCCCGCTGCTCGGAATTCACTGTCGCTAGCCAGCCCGCGGAGTGCAGCTTCAGCGCATTTCCCTACACCGACACACAATCGCAGAGTGGTGAAATATGTAGTCAAATGACTCATGAAAGAAGTTCTGCATGAACAGCATGGGACTGAATCCAGGGACCACTGCGATCAATCAATGGCCTGTCGGTGGATACGTCCGAACAACTGGGAGACGTCAGCCTTCTGTACAATAGCGAAAGCTACACAACAAAACGGCAGCAAATTATGAGTTATAAATACTCATTAGTAATGCTGTGTAATGCAGCTAGTAAATGTTTCGTAAAAATGAACGTTGTTTCAACTAATGCTAAGTTAAGAACCAGCAGTGGGTAACTAAGCACCAGCTTAGCATAACTTTGATTGCAAGGTTGGGTGTTAAGTGTACCTTAAACCATGCGTTGAAACTAGCTAGTTTTAAATTAGTGCCACAGTAATAATAATAATAATAATAATAATAATACATTTTATTTATATAACGCTTTTACAAGATCTCAAGGATGTTTACAGAGAAAAAGGTAGATAAAACTTTATGGATGGGGAAGGTTATACACTTGAGCAAAAAAAGATTCTTAGCCTAATTTTAAAATCTGAGACAAAGACCGACAGACGAATGGCCGGGGGGAGGGAGTTCCACAGTCGGGGAGCTAAACGGGA
Source organism: Mormyrus iriodes (assembly GCA_011763525.2). Lineage (NCBI taxonomy): Eukaryota > Metazoa > Chordata > Actinopteri > Osteoglossiformes > Mormyridae > Mormyrus > Mormyrus iriodes. The sequence continues at coordinate 661,824 of JAAGVU020000008.1, read as the reverse complement.
AAATGTGCGGTCACCATAACCACAGAGTTTGGATGGGGGGGTGAAGAGAGTCAGAAGAGGAAGATCGAAGACTGCGAGGGGGCAGGTAAGAGAGAAGCAGTTTAGAAAGGTAAGATGGGGCTTGGTTAAGAGCTTTGAATGTCAGGAGAAGTATTTTAAAGTGGATGCGTTTCTTTATAAGGAGGCAGTGAAGGGTCTGAAGTATGAGTGTGATGTGATGGTAGGAGCGAGTGTGGTTGAGGAGGCAGGCAGCAGAATTCTGGACTATCTGAAGTTTATGGAGAGATTTAGCAGTGATACCAGCAAGTAAGACGTCACACTAGTCTAGACAGCTAGAGAAAAAGGCGTGAATGAGGGACTCAGCAACAGAGTTAGAAAGACAGGGTCTAAGCTGGGAGCCGTGAGGATGGAAGAAAGCCGTTTTTACTATGGGACATATGTGTGTGTCAAATGAGAGGGTTGGGTTAAAGATGACGTCAAGGTTTCGGACCAGAGGAGAGGACGAGGTGGTGGTAATCGGACTAATTTTGTTGAGTGTAGCTTTTGTCCCAAAGACAATTAATTCCATATTATCACTGTTAAGTTTCAGAAAATTTGTCTTTGTCAGTTGCACCACTGCTACTCAAGTTACACCGTAGTTAGTAGCTACTAAATAAAAAATACTGTCACACAGAATGACGTTTTCACTGTGGACAACCAATCAGTATCACTGTCTGATATTAGCGGACCCAACTCGCTGTTCCATACATTTGTCGAGTTTGGATTTACATAGTTGCCGATTTATTTTCTCTATATTTGTGAGAACTTGTGTTTAAAACATAGCTGAAACCTGTAATGTGCCACCATCAGCAGTGCGAAGTAAGAAGTGTGTTTGCTAGGTAGCTTGCTGGGTTTGGCGTAAATGTACGGTTTATGTAAGATAATGCAGCTAAGCGACAGGGTTAACATTTGTTTTAGCAGCTATTATTTTGACATAGAGGAATCGTAGAAAGTAAATTAAGCAGAATTATTTAAAGTCACAGTGATGAAGACCGGTTATAATACAGAACTCGCTATTACGATCTTCGAGTCATAGATTGAGCCACTTTTCAGATCAGCAAAAAAGAAAAGAAATTTAACTTTGCTTCTCCTTTATTACTTAAAGAACTGAAAGGAAACTCAAAGCAAGGAACTTTTAACATGCCCCGTTCAAGTGAACACACACACTGCATTGTCTATCCCAGTTCTTTTGACACTACGTGAGGAGTGTTAGCAGGAGCACGTTCTGTGAGGAGGGGTAACAGCAGAACCGGAGACACTGAGTAAGGAGCGTTAGCAGGAGCACGTTCTGTGAGGAGGGGTAACAGCAGAACCGGAGACACTGAGTAAGGAGAGTTAGCAGGAGCACATTCTGCGAGGAGGGGCAGCAGCAGAACCGGAGACACTGGGAGAGGAATGTTAGCAGGAGCACATTCTGCGAGGAGGGGCAGCAGCAGAACCGGAGACACTGGGAGAGGAATGTTAGCAGGAGCACATTCTGCGAGGAGGGGCAGCAGCAGAACCGGAGACACTGAGTAAGGAGAGTTAGCGAGAGCACCTTATACAAAGACATGCATATAGAAGGCTACCATCGTAAGATCTATTAGGACAGCAGAGGGGTCTTACCCAGCTTCAGCTCCCCAAAGTTTCCACAGCCAATCTTTTTGCCAACCCGGAAGTTGGGCCCCACCATAAGGACCCCGGAGGAGCCGGAAGAGCCTGAGGGCCGGGCATGCCCACTCCGCCCCTGCTGTGGCTTGCTGCTCCTCACGGGCCGCTCGCCATCCTTCGGTTGGTCCATGACGCTAGCGAAGGGGTCGGGGGACAAACCACGACCATGCAGCAGCTGCCCGAAATGGGCCACACGTTGGAGGGCCAAGGGCCACCTCCGTCCCCGTCACTGCGACCACACCGAGGGTCTGCCCACCAACGTCCTCCACATTGGGGAGGGACACAGGATGGACACCGGACTCCTGGAGAGGAAGACAGAGAAACCCAGGAGCTTAGAACTTTCAAATTGGTGTACTTAAGAAACAGGTGCAACGTGGGCCAGTGTCCTTCACTACTGCGCCATCTATGCAATATCTACCCTCACAAATGAAAACACATACACTTACACATTTTAAGCATCAGAATTTCTGCGATGAAAGTGTTAAACAGAAGTTGTTTAACAAAAGCTGATGAAAATGAGTTTGCAGGCAGACATAGCACTTTATGACAATTCTGGTCTTTCTCTGGAACATTTTTGACTAGATGTGTTGCCCTATCCCAGCAAGAGACTAAGTACACCGTGATAAGAGACAGACCATGAGAAAGACAGGATATGAGAAAAGCAGTGAGCGTATAGTGTGCTGATCCCTTCCTCAAATACTACTCACTGGATAATTTATAGGGAAGTACCAACTGATACCGGCATCGGTTCAATACTGCGCTTAGATACTTCTACTCATAAAAATTATGCGATACTATGAAGCGGATTTGAGTTTAAACCTTAAGTGTGACACCGAGGTAAACTTAGCTTTATATGCAGTTATCCGGCTGTAATATCTTTCAATGTTTGTAATATATTTCAGTGTTTGTGTGTGCACTTCATGTTCAATGGCCCAGCTTAGTCACTGGACACAGTGCAATTATTAATAAATATGTATAAAACACATATTAAGGTTATATGTTGTACATTGTCCCCCTTCATTTAATGCGTAAAGCACACTTTACAGGACCTGCCTGTATTATTTAGGTTTATCCTTGGAGTCAGGTTGCAGCAAACAGCAAGTGGGTAAGTGTAGTGGGACGCAAAAGTATTAAAAAAAATATTTTATTATACTCCGTAGACAGCAAACAACAAAATTACAACAAATGGTCTAATGCACTTATAGGCTACTGTGACTTTAAAATTCAAACGGGTTAATTATACTTCAAATACAAATTTTTCCACATCATGTCCTAACGAATGTTTGCATATTGGTTAAAAAGTGACAGCCCTACCCTCTACTAAACATATTTATTGATTTACCCATATTCATTGACTACTCGATATTTTGTACAATTGTTAAATGTCTTGCGTTTCGTCTGCCCCACTCGGGGAAGTACCATCCCGATCTCGCTCTGCTGTCATGTACAACGACAATGAGGAACTGAGTTTTGAAAAGCACCACATTAAAAATCTAACACTGCAGACCCTTTGCAATAGGAGCCCTTCTTGAGGAAAGTGGCCATGGTGAAAAGGCAGGGGCAAACACTAGTCGACGTCGCCTGCGAGACGCCAGCTTTCACGTGTTTTAGCTGGCGTTGCCAGGGTTTGAAGGATAACCCACACGACATTCAGAGCGTTGCTAACGAGAATCCATACACAGATCCGGCAAAAAAACAACCCTTAGTCTCATTAAAATTGTCCAACTGACACCTGGGCCAGTATGAATGAATTTGCATGTTACAGTTGTACTATGATATTCTCAGAGCGATGGCAAACCAGATAATGAGCTAAGGATCATTTTTATTATCCAGAAGCTAAAGAAAGAAAAATGTTAGTGTGTAGATGTGTGAGATGAGTGTGTCAGGAACAGGAGCAGGATGGCAAGGGATTGGGCCGGGACTAGCTACACCGACAGATGTATTCCTCCTCCGGGCCAATAAAAAGTCTCGAAACAGAGAGGACTGCAAGAAGAGCTTGAGACGGTCCTCCACATAGGATGGCGGGGCACTGAGCAGAGGCCTTGAGCCACGGAGCAGGGAAATAAATAAATAAGAGGCCCAGCAGACATCCAGGCATCGCATCAGGGACTCTTCATGAATTATTGAACCTTTTAAAGGCTCAGCTGAGACGTGGGAAGGCTGGCAAGTCATTTCAGTGGCGGAGAGGAGAGCACTTCCGCACACCCAGCCTCCACCCCCAGCCAACATATCGGAACGAAGGGTCCCTTGCCTGTTCGGGGAAGATGCCAGCCAGCTGAGGGCAGGGCAGGAGGGGCGGGAGGAAGGCAACTGGCACTCAGGTCTCTGTGTTTTGGGGACACTGGGTGCAGGAATAAAAGCGCAGCGGGCCGCTATTTGCCACCCTGCACCCATTCACTGAAATGTCACACGTGCTGCCTGAGGGCAGAGTCACCTTAAGATTTTGATCATGTTGTGGGGTGTATTGCTGCATCGGAGAAACACCACTGCCTAATGGATTAAAATACAAAATAACCAATGATCTGACACCCCAAGAGCACTGCTGGTGTTCACACTGTTCCTGTCACACAATACATTACGCCATTTCAAATGTAAGAGCAAATTTCAACAAGTGTTACAGATAATGCTTCAGAGTTTGAAAACTCGATACCTTGATGGCTTATGTAGAACATACCGTAAAGTATTGATGCTATTTCCATAAATTTAAACTGTTATTTGTTCTGAACAGATGGTCCATCAGCTGCACAATAGGGCTGTCACCTTTTTAACCGATATACGAGCATTCGCGTGAACATGATGTGAGAAATTCATATTCAAACTAGGGCTGTCACTATCGAATATATCAATCACAGAGTAATCTACCGATTAATCTGATGATTCATCTAATCGTTTATATATTATATTATATTATATTATATTATATTATATACATTGCACTTGGAATGAGGCAGGAACCAACCAGCCACTGCAGGGTCACACATACGGTCAGTTTAGGCTCCGATTCATTTAAAGCTGCATGTTTCTGGACAGTGGAAGGAAACCGAAGACCGTCAGAAAGCAGCGCCCACAGGGGGTGAACACGCAAACTCCACACGCCCACACGGGGTGAACACGCAAACTCCACACGCCCACACGGGGTGAACACGCAAACTCCACACGCCCACACGGGGTGAACATGCAAACTCCACACGCACAAAGCCGAGGTGTGCAGCGACAGCGCTACCCACTGCAGCACTGTGTGCAAGCTTTTTAAATATCGCAAAAACTTAAAATATTGTTCAACCGTACTAAAAACATGCAATACGTTCACAAAAATTAATATTATTGTGATGAAGTGATGAAGACCGGTTATGCTACTAAATGGCACGTATCTATGGCTAACCTGGCATTACTGGTAATCTGATTTGAGATATATTTGCATTGCAGTCGAGCTGCGGTGATACTTAAGTTATGCTTTGCAATACTGACAGACAATGTTAAGCGCTTCCATCAAAACTGATGGTTTTCGATCTTTATTTTCACCTTCATCCGCTATGTGCCGTCTCCCTTCCGCCATATTGCAGAGTAATCGAGAAGGAAAACTTTAATGGAAGATTTTGGGTAATGGAGTAATCGAGTCATCGTGACAAATCTAATTCGAACTATAATTAAGCCATTCGATTTTTTAAGTGTCACAGTAGCCTAGAAGCGCATTAGACTGTTGTAATTTTGTTGTTTGCCGTCTAAAAGGTCAGGATGGGAAAATATTTTTTTGAAATAATTTTGAGTTCCCTCGCAATACTTTTGCGAACCCACTACAGTTGACCACTTATTTGCAACCTGACTCCAAGGATAACCCTAAATAATACAGGCAGGTCCTGTAAATTGTGCTTAAACTATGGGGGATAAATTACACCATGCAGCTTTAATATTATGCGATTTTATAGGTATTTATTAATAACACAATGTAACACAATTTTAGTTCCTGGCTTCCAAGTGTTATATTTCAACTACTTATGTCTAAAGCCTATCGACTACATTCAGCACAAACTTTGATTTTATGACCACAGCCCAGAAAAATCTCCGATGACCTCCCATCCAGGGGTGG
>JAAGVU020000008.1:632864-655948 GCA_011763525.2 Mormyrus iriodes | reverse complement strand
ACAGAAGCAAAGTTTTTGTGGAACAATAGCTATTTTCTGTTTGTTTTAGGCATAACGGGTTAGGAAAACACACTTTGAACCCAGGAACAAAATAAAAATAAAAATTTGTTACATAGTGTAATTGCACGGTGTCCATTCACCGCCAGAGACTAAGCTAGGCTATTAAACGTGAAATGCACACACAAACATATTACATAAAGATATTACAGCCAGAAAACAGCATATAAAGCTATATCTTTCAACAGAAGCAAGGAGCACCCTTTGGTTTTTCAGATTTCTTTACAGGCAGATTTTAAGTAATGTTTCAATGTGTGTGTGTGCACTTCACGCTCAGTAGCCCAGCTGTCTTGTTTACAGTCACTGACGGTGAATGGACAATGCAATCATTAATACATATGTATAAAAACACACATATGAAATTCACATGGTGGGCACTGTCCCTTATAGTTTAATGCTTAAAGCAAACTTAACTGGACATGTCCATCGTTTAGGTTTATACTTATCAGTCGATTAATTCTATGTTTTGTACTTTAAACGGACAGGGTACAGTTATTTTTAGTAATGCAAAAGCGAGGGAGCACAGAACTATTTAAAAAATATTTTCCCACAATGACCTTTTGGGGCTCCATATATGACGATGTATGGGTTGTAAATAAAATAATGAAAAGAATGATTCTGTGTTGCGTTTTTTTTGTGAGGGGGGATCACAGGTATTCGAATATAATCGACTGAATTGCGTGACATTTAAAATTCATTCAAACCTGATTTTTGGAAAAAGTGACAGCCCTACTACACATAAACTCCTATAAATCAATAAAACGCTTTCCTGACAGTGAGTGAATATTACCAACAGAGAACAGTGGCAAACCAGCGCAAGCAAAGGGATATGAAGGGTGGCCCGAACCCCTTAAGGCTCAACGTCGCACATGACGTATGTTTATGTAACGTATAATTTACAAGCACAAATTCGTGCATCAAAGGAAGCCAGTTCTTGTCACTGCAGTGAAGATGTCACACAAAGCTGAGAGCTGATTGGCCAGTGCTGAGGGGTTCATTGCCTTTAGGATGGCCAGGGAGGCATCCCCTTATCTCACCAGCATCCGCCTATAGCAGGGGTGTCCAGCCCAAGTTGATCACGGGGTGTTTCCAGGTCACTTGTGACAATTAATGGATAATGCATCATTTCATTGGTGGCCAACCGGCTGATCGCAAAATATGCCACCCCCCACGTTTGGCAGCAAAATATACCATCGTGACGTAACTTTTTTAACATCAGAACCACAGTTTCCCACGCCAATGAGTGTCAAACTCCTTTAACCGCCAAGCAAACGTGCTTCAGCGTACGCGGCCCTTTTGTTTGTGCTAATGTGCCGTTAGTGTTAATAACAGCAGCAAATCTAACATCCACAACCAAAAAGCCGTAATGTTCCTAATAGAGAGGCTGCTCTGTCCTGAAATCGTACAGCTGAAAAGTTTTCAAATGCCGTATGCATTTTATAAGATGTTGGACAAATAGATGTAGTTTACTGGTGATTTCAAGTTTGTCAAAATTTCTACTGTAAAAAGTAACGTTATTTTCTGTACAAATCAACTCAGGTGAAAAAAAAAAATGTATGTTTTCAGGGCTGCCAACTCTCACGCATGTGGCGGGAAATACTTTCAGACTCACGCTATGCAAGAAATCTTACAGCAAATGTACATTATTCCATTACAAACCAAAAAATGTAAATGCGTGTGCATGTGTGTGCAGACTTGTCTCGAATTGAAAATCTCACTCCAGACAGCTGACTAAAGTTGGCAAGCCTGCGTTTTGTTGGAAAATAACAGCAAAATGCATGTTTCGGCTGAAGTGGCTTGTCATTCAATTTGCGTTGTTACTCCGACAAATCTAAAACGAATATGAGAAAAGATTCCGTGTCACTTTTTATATCTTTTCAAAATCATAAGACTGCCCAAACCCTGCTGTAATAACCATTAGTGTTCTTGGTCGATTTGATATTTATGTTAAAGCAAGGTTTTTATGTTATTATTGGTGTGGGATTAAGATTAATTTCACAAGATTAATCTATCACAACCAATACTTAAATCAATGAGCACTAAAATGTATAACAAACAACTATATTATGGGTCTTACGGCTTTTCTGGGATGACAGCAACTCCGCTGCTGTGAGTATTACTGACTGTCCCATACTCTTCTTGATGGATGAGCGGTATGCTAATACCGTGGCCCCATGACAAAAACAACAGGTGTGATACGCCGAAGCATGTCGCTGCTGGTGGTGGTTAAAGCAGGTCTCGGCGATTCTAGTGTGAAGTAGGTGGTTGGAAACGTTCAAGTTCCGAGTTATCGGAAATGTATCAATACATCGCGATGTGCGGTACTACTAAGATAAAATAATATACAGAATATACGCTTTTTTCTTCAAATAATCTATGGGGTATGTCCGTGCATTATGACCAATCAGATGGCGGTGATGCAACCAGCTCGGTTTAGTCTCACTTTCAGCCCTGCTAGTGAGCAGGACCATGTCGGCGCGGGTACGGCATGGATACGGCTGGCATACTTTACAATGGAAAACCGCCAGTTCGCAGTATGGTTCGGGAACAGCTCGGTTCTCGGTGGTAATGGAAAAGCACCATCGTACTGCCCACAGTGCTGGGAAACAGGAGAATGGGAGAAAGGACACATAGACAGGCAGACACCAAGCAATCTAACCACCCCTCCAGTTTCGACATCTGCAATTATATCAACTCACAAATCCCGTCTCCATAAAACCTCGAAAAAAATAGGGGGAAAAGCACAGCTCATATCAGGAACCACTACAGGGCCCCAAGGTCCAGCAGAAGCGGTCTGTCCAACCCCATACTCAGAAGCCACCTGAAGAAAAAAAATCTGAGAGGAACTGCTTATGAAACAGTTAACAGAATACAACCACTGACAGAATGGACACTGATAGCATGACCCTGAAACAAGACACAGGAGATCAGGAAAGGTAGTTCATCTGTCATAGGAATCTGCAAGGCAGAGACACAGTGGACCAACACAGAACCACTCAAATCCTTCTCTTAGCTCAGGGCAGCCACATACAAATACTTGTTGCGTCACATTTTTTTTGGCTTGATCTTATAGTTGAGTCTCTCCTTTGTGCTCTTTTTGAGGAGACATTAAAAGCAGAGCAAAGCTGCACTCAGAGTCATTAACCTTTACGGGAAAGAGCCCCGCAGGGGGGAGAGGGGCCCCCCAGCGCCGGCACACTTCAGCAGCCACTCGCTGCATCTTGCCCACCTGCGGAAGCCTCTTAGCTTCATGCCTCACCTTTCTCTTGTGATCACTTCTGATGCCTCAGCCCAGCGATTTATTAAGTGTGGGGGGTGTAACCTTCACCCTAAAGGATCCATATATTTTTACCCAGGCGATGAAAGTATGGGGGCAGCTGGCACTGATAGGCACGCAGGCCCCTCTCTCTGCACCGGGCAGCATGAATAAGGCTCCAGCTGGAAGACCCCACATTAGGACGTGCCCCCTCCACTCAGACAGGCTCGCTTCCTTCATTTGTGCCAGGACAGGATGCCCTATAGTTGTCCGTTTGCCCCCTTTATTCCATAACGTACCAATTTCCTCTCCTCCCTTACCACGAGCAGCACCCCTAACCTCCTTATATCAGATAGGTACACCTAATCATTAACGATGCCCTGTACAGCGGCAAAACGTGTTCGGTTTAATTACGTCTTTTTTGAACATGATACACCCAATATGACAAGATGTTTCTTATGCCAAAGATGAGATAAGAGCAAACCGAAATTAAAGAGCAGAGGACAGAAACCTTAGAATAAAGCCTAAATCTCTCTTTTATACAGAAACAGAGACACCCTTGATTTCCAAAGTCAGTGTGCCTAAGGGAAAGGTCACAGAAGGGGAGGTGGAGAGACGACAGGCTGGGGGGTGCTGATCTCGCTGCTGTCTCGCAGGCGCAGCAAACAAAAGTAGTGTGCCAGGTAGCAGCTGTAAAAGTCACGCCTGTCAGCCCTAGCTGCCGCTGCAGGGTCAGCTGAATGGTATCTGGGTGAGGAGCCGATACGGCTGCTCGCACTACCCTGCTCTCTGGGAGCCTCCTAGAAGAGCTGAAGTTTTCACACCCGCGCAAGCACACATGGGTGAGCCCCCCCTCCCCCCACTTGGGTCTCCTGTGCACCTAACCCTAACATTGCCCTCGTCGAGGATGACGTCTCCCCACCCGCAGCCAGCCAGCCAACCAGCCATCAGTACTCCAATTTAACAGCCATCACACAGCATCTGTAGCAACTAAATGTTCCTCTGCTCTGAGCCACGGTACCAGGTACGAAAGAGCCTGCTGAGGGAGACCTCCACATTCCACACATAATTAGATGCATGCGGAGTTACTGTCGTGCTTCACCTAAAAGATGTGCACTGCTCCCATGGTAACAACAGATTCATCAGCATTTCATCCTTATTTTCCCTCATCACAGCCAGTCACATTAGAATATGCAACAAAGCATTATCAACCACATTATCTTCTTAAAAACGTTCTTAAGGTAAACGTAACAACTACCTATTAACTGTCCATTTATTTTCCACATTTCAAATGTCTAAGTGCCTTTAAAGTATTGGCTGTACTTATGAGTCAGGATGTTGCTGTGGAAAAATATATATAGAAAAATTTAAACAAAATGAAGTACTCCACACGGGTTACCATTTCTGGTAGCACATTACATAAGATGGTTGACGGCAGTAAGATAATATGCACTGCCTAAAAACAGTTTTGATGCAATTATAATATTAAAACATTCAAGACTGCAGTAACGAAGGCAGATCAGGTATCAGAGCTCTAGCAGCTTTACAGTATGAAATAAATCCTAATGTCATAGCCACACAAAGAGAAAGAATTTCCCCAGCTCGACAGAATGCATGAACAAAGGAAGCTGCTGCCTAAAATATGATTCTGTTTCATGAGATCGGCCCAAACTTTCATGCCCAAACCTGAGCCTCAGCAGCACTGGCATTTTTAACACATTACCCAGTTAGGATAAAGACAAGAGCAAACAGACACGACACAATGTGCAACACAAACACAAGCAAAAAATTAGTTAATCTAAACTTCAATCACATCATTGTGCAATTATATTGAAATTGAAAGCAAAAAAAAAAGTTACTTTGGATGCATAAAAAGAAGCTCTTTTGGTGAATATAAGTTGCTTGAAAACTGATTATCACACCAGAACTATATTTTTAAAAAAACTTTTTTTTCCCATGGTTTACAGGTAGGGCTGCATCACAGTAAGCTGAGGGGGAAAGAGAGCACTGGAGATGACAGCCTGCAGCCAGCCACATTAAAACAGCATGTACAAAAATAACACTATTATCCTATGGAGGGACACAGGAAAGATCCCCTGCGGTGTCTGTATGGGGTGGGGGTGGGGGGGTTCAGTGGCAGGACTGCAGTGAAACTAACCAACTGGAAAAAAGGAAAAAAAAAACCTGACACATCTGTACGTTTCCCGAGGGCTGCAGGCTTTCTGAGGAAGAGGCTTTGAATCACCGGGAGAGAGGAAAGGGGACCAAGGGCAGCAGGAGGACCTCCACAGCCAATGCCAGCCAGCATCTGCTCAGGCAGCAGCATTAAACCTCAGCCATGCACTCAGATCCACCAAGGCTATTCACCATGCTTCATTTCACAATTAATGCGCTCATCACCTCTCCCTGAGTGTTCTGATGGGGGGGCAGAGCAAACCAAAAACAGCCTTTTAAACGTCCAGAGCTTGCATTCCATTCCTTTAACGCAACACAGAAGGTTCTCAAATGTGAACAAGGATAAAAACACAATATGATCGATTGGCTGATAATTGAATAGTTAACCATGGAATAAGGAAATGACTGGGACAGCACTCTGAAACGTAAATTAAAAATTAACTCCAAGGCCATGATGCTCTCAGATATGCCCAGTTCCCTGACGCTGTGAAATGCAGCAGGGCAAAGTAAACGTATCACAGAGAACAAGTGGCATGGATTCCCAGCATGTCTTCCTGTAGCAGTCTGATAACAGCTCACTGCCATCATGGGAACCACTGTCATACATTCAGCATAACCATGACCACAACTTGCTTAGAAGACTCCCCATGCCAGAGACTTTTTCAAGCCTCCAACTTCCACGTCTGCAGTAATGACTGCCAGAATCAACATGGCCATACATCTGAACTGGTGTTAGGAGTATAATTAAAAAAACGTCACCTAGCTAAATCAGGATAAATACACAATACAGTGCACCACACTTTCAGCAAATCAATTTCAGGCATAAGAATGAGAGCTAGTTATTACTCATCATGGCCTAATTTGCGGTTTTAAAAAATCATAACTCAAATACGCACAGACAGTAGATGTTGACCTCCAAAACACAATGCTTGGAAGAAAAATTGGTACATTAGTATATAACTGAGTGATGGTATCAGGCCGCAGGTGAGTCACCGAGAGAAACATGACTCTAAACCACCCGGTGTGAGCTGCCGTGATTAACATGACAAACACATATTAAACATATAAAGGTGTCAGGTTGCAAACAAGAAAAGCATGAAATGAGAAAGCAGCTATGATTCTGAGGCTTAAGTCTTTTAAAAATTGCTTACAAATGAAAACACAAAATTCCATTACCTCATGAACAAGTAACCAAATTCAGGACAATAACCAAAGGAAACTTAAACGGCCTCTTATATAATAGAGATTCAAGGGTGGGAAGAAAAAACAGCACAATTAAACAGAATTAAACAGAGAGAACCTCTGCTTACCCAGCTGAAAGCCTGCTGAAGGTCCACAGGTAGGCTTAGTGGTGAGCGAACAAGGTAAGGGCCCACATGCCTCTGTACTTTGCTGGTAACCCAAACAGGGAGCTTTGTTCTCCTGATGAGCATAAACCTGCAATCAGACAGTAAACAGAAGGCCATGGCTAAAAAAGATCCTGCATACAAATCGGTTCCTCTGGCCTGCCTGAAGATCTGTGGTTCTCACACACTGACCCCGTGGGGGCTAGTGCATGTGAGAATATCCACCTGCAGCTATCTATGCCAAGAAACTTCAGAAAATAAATACACCACTCCCCGAGTTTTCTTTGAGAAGATAAACAGGTGGATCTTGCCCCTGTTAAAACTAAGAAGTCAGTCTGCTATTCAACAATGCTGAGTCTGACACCACGGCTTTATCCCTTCATAAAAACCAAAATGGAATAAAGGGGGAGCAAACAGACATTCAATGTGATGTTTTATGTCCAAATTAAGCTCAAAATATGCAGCATAAATTGCCCAGGGTCATCGAAAACCAGCTGAAGTGACTGCAGTCTCACATTTCTGGTGATAGTCCTTTTGTTGTGAGAAAGAAATCAAATTTAAAAAGACAACTAACTTGACTGTGATATTTAGAATCTGAATTTGCTGCACTTCTCTGAATAATGTGTGTAAAGAGCCCTATATTGCTATGATAGATCGCTGCTTCTATCAAACTATCAACAAATATTTTGGTGAGAGATTACCATGGAAAAAAACATCATATGTATTTATGCCATTTACAATATGAATTTTAAATGGGATAGTCTTCATGCTTTGGATGGTGGATGATGCATGTATCACTGCCCCCTCCAAAAAGATAATAAATGGCAACCATACGAACAATTGCATAGTTAACAACTAAACTACAAGCAAAGTTATAATTTACAATCTGCTAAGAAGCAAACCCAAAACAAACCTTATGAAAGTGGAGTTTCTGTGGCCAAAACCAAGTGAGAACGAACCGATCTAAGTTTAATCAAAGCTACCTGGCCTTCCTGGCTGTGTCTTACTGCTCGGCTGCCATTTAAAGCCTTTAAAATAGTGTAATAGGCAGATATCCGCCAAATCCAAAAGATCCTCTTCTCTACCCTGGCTTGGGTAATTACCATAAAACATTCACGTTATCTAAATGGCACGTTTATACGGCAGCTGCATTCCGCGCCGAAGCTGCTATTCCCGCACATGTCCAGACGCCCCGTCCGGCGGACTCTGCAGGTGCGGCTCGCACGTTGTATTTATCAGTGTTTCAGGGCTTCCGACTTGGGGGCCCGACGCACTTGCTTTTCTATAGTTTTGATGGCGTTGCATCGGGAATCAGGTACGATGCCAGCGAGGTGTTTCTGGTGTCGGAGCCCTGACGCAGAGAGACGCCGCGACAGCCATGAGTCACGCAGGACAGCATCTGCCGTCACGCACGGGCTGGACAGGCTGTGTTTACGAGACCCAAAACGCCACCTTTAAAAAGACTTCCTTAATAAACAAACTGACAGATACCACTGTAATCTTCTTAAAGCAAAAACGTAGAAACGCGAGGAGAACCATAATGCTTTTAAGGTTAACCATTAACAGGCTCGGCCAGCCCTTTCCTTGCCTAAAAGCGTCCCTACCCGGCCCTACTCCAAAAGAGAACTTAACTAGGTCCAAAGAAACGCATTTCCCGTAGCTCCCCATGAAATACTTGGTCGTAATTAAGAACGACAGGGGAAAGCAAATAGAATAATCTGGCATTTTTCCTCGTTTGTAACCAGTGAGCTCCGAAGTCGCGGCTGCAGGCGGGCGGTGACCCGCCGACGGGAACTGGGAGCCGGAGCCGCGGCGACTCCGTTTGCGCAAACGAGCGGCAGCCGCCTGAATTATTTACCGGCGGGCAGGAGCGCAGGGCATCGCAAGCGGCCACCGGAGCCCGGCGGCGGGAGGCGCCATAGGCTAGTCAGAAGCCGAGTAACTGGCAGTTAATAACACTCCATAATACTCATCTGCCACACTCGTCAGAATAACCTGCCGTTTATCCGTTAAAATATCTAGATCACGATAATGGTTTTAGTAACTTAACTGACATTGACATAAACGTGTTATGAGGAAGCTATTATGCAGTAGAGCATCCCCTATCAATTAATAGATCAGTCGTCGATACAACGTGTAAAATCATACACACTACCATCACGACGATGATAATGACCCATCTGACGCGGACCGCGGTATTAACGGCACCGTTCGGACATTCCTCCCGGATACGCGCTGCCGTGGCGGAGCACGCGCCCCAGATCGCTAACCAGCATCAACTAGTAATAACGTTAGTCATTTCATTCTCTTTATAGAAAGGAGGAAATGGTGATATCAATTATTTTCCGTTAACTAAAATGCTTACTTTTGCTGTGACGTTGGTCTATTTCCCCTGTGCGGCGTGCTCTTATCGCCTCTTCCCACTCCGAGGGTGACAGATTGCGTACCAGCTTTATTTTTATTATTATTTTTAAAAATCTTGGTGCTTTCTCCTTTTTTCTTGCTCTCTTCGTTCGTCGCTCTGAATGGCTCGCGCAGTCCCGGAAGTGCCCTTCCGGCACCACCCGCCTAGAAGGAAGACTACTTCCGGGTGAATGAATGCAGCCAACCAGTTACAGCCTGCGGGCGTGTCCATGTAGGCTTATAAGCGAAAGCGCTATGTAAAAATTAATTTCACATATACATTTGAATGACAATGATATATAAGGTAACATTTTTTATAATAAATCTATGCTTTACAAAATAAGGTGTATGGATACTGTCTACTGTAATGAATGACGAAATAATAACTATAGTTGAGAGATTTGTAGATTTAATAGATATAATAGAGATTTTGGGCCCCCAAGGCAGACCAATTCAATTATCTTCCAAATTTTGGAGCCATCCTAACTTTCCCCCTCTTTACAGCACCCCTTGCTAAAATATAATAATGACAATATAATAAATCTTGTAGTTTTAGCTAAAACCCAGGGTATTTAATCTGAGTTTACTAATAATTATACTACAAAAGTATTTAACATTATATATGTCTGTCCAAGGGCAGTGGAGGGACATGGGTACCCTGATACGGGTCCTTGAACACCCAAACTTTTGACAATTAAATCAGACATTGACTATTTCCAGTATGAAAATGCATCAATTTCAATGTTGAAGACTTATTAAATTTTAGGATAAAAGTGTCATAAAATTATCATTCTTCTATCCAGTGTCAGAGTGTCATTCCATACCTTCTTTCCTAGCATTTAGTGAGCAACCTGAACTTCTCCCACTCTGCAGTGTTATTTTCCTTAGCCTCACCACGCTCTCCCTTCCCATAACCACCCACATGTGATGTATTAGGTTTCTGCACAGATGCCAGTAAGTCATCACTCAATGGTAAATGTACAGCTTTCATACAGCTCAATACGCTCTGTCATGCCTTAAATGTGATTCAGCTAAGACTGGCCAGTTTAAAGTTGAGCGACGCTACCAGAAGAGGGAGGCAGAAGCATAACTTTCACTGCATTTCTATAGAGAAGCTAAATAGTTAAAGGAGGGAACTTTAAATCATGCATCTTGATACATGAATATTGCAAGACAAAACAAAAATGCACGTTCAATTTACAGGGCTGCTTAAATCAATCTTCTACATACAATTTCAAATAGATGCCACACAGCAAGTCCACTGCAACGATCAAAATACAGTGACTGAAAGAAAAGTTATATATAAATTTTCAACATAAAAACTGCTCACTATATTTTTTGGTTCTACACTAAAAAGAAATGATACTCAGTTTACCATTTCTACAAGCACACTGGAGCGTCTTACCTTCTGACATATCCCAGTGTGCTCTCCTTTTATGACACACACAAATAAAGGAATGTGGCACATTTTTCAGGAGGTTAGATATGGACGTAAAAGACATGTAGCTACACTGCTCAGAACAGTGTTCAAAATGGCAACTTTCCGATTACAGGCAGAGGCCTAACCCACTGAGCCACACACCAAACCGGTGATCACAAGCACAGAACCTAGCCTGCTGAGCCACACACCAAACCGGTGATCACAAGCACAGAACCTAGCCTGCTGAGCCACACCCCACGCCCACCACTTGATCACACTGCTTATAAATTCATAAATATCTCAAAGAAACAGGCAGAACAAAGCAATTAAAAATAGGTGTGGGTCAGATCAATACTAAGAGAGGCTCACTGCACGTGTAAGAATAATTCACATCGTATGGAATCAATAATTTACATTCCCATATATTTGTGAAAAATGTAGTAAAAGTGAAACAGATAATACATTTGGCAACCTAACCAGAAAAGGTCAAAGAGACAATAAAAAAAATTTTTCTCCAGCATTCACCAGAACAAGATCTTGAAGTTTAAAATGTAACATTCAATTGACCTGAAGCTGAAAAAAATGACACATATGTTTTCACTCTTTTCATTCTGGAAAGGAATTAAATGTACAATGTATGAAAGCATAACATATAAAGTCAGAAAAGTACATAAAACACGTCATCTAAAGTGAATCATTTCTTTGGGCTCCTTTGTAAAACAAATAAAAATGTGTACACTGCGCAAAAACATGCACAAAATGAAACTGAAGCAATACATGTTAGGCCAGAAGCAAAATAAGTTAATCTGAAGCACATATGGGTGCATGTGATGTTTGATTGGCTCAGACCCTGGTCCTGCCCGGACCGGTGAGGAAGCAGGCAGCCTCACCAGGCCGCGCCAGCCCGAGTTGGGCTTGGAGGTCTCTATACCCAGCTTAGTTTATATAGCTACAATGTGCACCCAGTGGACAGAGTCTTCTGCATATTCATGTCTGTGGTGTTTTCTTACTGACACACACATTGATCTGTTTATTACCTGGGATGGGAGATGTTTCCTCAAGTATCTGATCACTTCCTGGCTAGAATTAACCTAAATGAAATACACATCCAGCATGTACTGTACTGGCATCCAGCACTGTATCTCCTCTCTGTCTCGTTGTCTGTTCGTCCACTTCCTTCATTTGCATTATAACTGTTCCTTCAAGAGCTAAGATTTTTATTATCAAATGTATCAAACACAATGAAACGCTCACTCGCGTGTCTCCATGCAGCGTGACAATTAGATGATAATAAATACAAGGATATGAGATGTAGTAGCAATTAAGATTTAAGCAAATGTAATATAATTAGACAAAAATAAATAAAATTGACAGCAGTGCTGACGTGTATGATGGTGGTATGGTGGCATGATGGTATGGTGGCATGATGGTACGATGATATGGTGAAGAACCGTGAGCATAAGCATAATGGCAGCAGTACAGCATGATGTGATAGTGGCAGCGTGAGGAAATGGCAATATCACTGGCTGGTTAACTGTCTTATTGCAGTGGGAAAGAAACTGTCTCAGAATCTGGAAGAAGGAGTATGGATAGATGTCAGGTGGTTGTCAGTGAGGTGGAGGGCGCAGAGTGGCAGTGCTGGAGTCCCCTGTGCTATGGCTCGCTTATCTGAGGCAGTGCATGATGAAGATGTCCTGGACCGACAGGAGCTGTGTGCCCACGATCCCCTGTGCTGTCTTTCGGTCCTGTGCTGAGCAGCTGACATACCAAGATATGATGCACCCTTTGAGGATGGACTCCACAGCTCCCCTGCAGAAGTTGGACAGAACTGTGCGAGACACCCTGGCCTTCCTCAGTCTCCTGATGATGTAGAGGTGTTGCTGAGCCTTCTTGGCCACAGCTACAGCCTGCTGTGACCATTTAAAGTCATCGGCGAGGGTGACCACGAGGAACGTAAAACTGCAGACCTGCTCCACAGTGTGCTCTCCAATGTAGATGGGAGTGTGGGGAGTAACCTGCTTATGGAAATCCAAGATCAGCTCCTTGGTTTTGCCAAAGCTGAGCATGAGGCTGTTGTCCCAACACCATCCTTCCAGGTGTCTGACTTCCTCCCTGTAGGCCGTCTCATCGCCATTGCAGATCAGACCGATTACGGTGGTGTCGTCCGTCGTTCTTTCAGCTGAAATCACATTTTCACCTTCCATTTCTAAAAAATAAATCTAAAATATAACAAATTATTATAGCTACCCTACTTCTAAAATGCAATGCAGATATGCTTCGATATGCAAGGTTATCTAGCATAATATTACTTTAAGGGTGTTACACTCTACCTTGACATTATAAAAAATGTCAGCAAATGCTTTCTGACACTTCGTGCTTTTCCTTTCTCTCTTTTCTTCCTTGAAACCCTGATTTAAATTGTTTGGAGATGGGCAGAGCTAAATGATTAGTGGTTAGTTTGCTGGATGCGGGCAGAAGCTGGCGGGTTAAATGCTATGTTTCACTTTCAGCAAATATGTCTCCCTTCCGTACTGTTAGAATCGTGGTTGCACACAAGAGTCTAGTTAATTTTATTTAACAGCTTTCTTTTTCACCTCCATACACACAGAACGATAATTCCGTTTTTACTTATCATGACATAACTGAATTCGTCTGTGTTTACTTTTGGCTGTCTTGTCTGTCTTTAGTTCCGGGTTTGAGCTAAAGGACCCGAGGCCCCCGAGGGGCTGTCCAAGCAGCGCCTGATCAGAGCAGCGCCGCTGCAGCCTGAGTGCTGTATTGGGAGAAGCCATTTGATTCTTTCATTTACAATTATTCGGATTACATGCTTTTCATTTATACTGACACAACATGCATGTGGGAGGCACAGTATGTATAATTTTTAATTGATCATAGCAAAATCGAATGTTCTGGGCAGGGTCTAAGGTATCTATTGACCCCAACTTTCATTTGTTGAAGTGTTGGACAGGGCTGCTGCCTTGTTGTGGTTAATATACATGTAATAGCGTTATACTGCATACGGCATAATCTAACATCACCGTGAAGACTGCGGTCCGCCGCTCTCAGTCCCTCCCCGAAACCCGCAGCGCCTCCGCGTCTCCCGCTTCCTCCCCGTCCATGGTTCGGCTCTGCCACCGGAGGACGAAGCTGGGTTTGGCTATAGCGGCCATCGTCGGTTCGGCGATGTTCCTTCTTTTCCCCAGCAGCTCAGAAGCCGACGAGAGAAAGAAAGGCGCAAAGGTGACGGCGAAGGTAGGAGCGAGGGGGCGCGGCGATCCCGGACTGATGCCAGACGGATGCCTGGCTGCTGTAATTGATTTTAGCGACTGATCGCTGCATGCGATGCGTTTGTGTTCGTACACAACATCAGGGATTTTTAATTGATGAAAAAAAGGTAAAATGCCAGTCTAATGTTGTCTTACTGCCTGCTACCGAAGTTCATATACAAAATCAGTCCGATGTTACTGTGTATCCGGATTTGCGGTAAGGAGCACGCGCTGATCACACAGCTCATTGCTGCACCCACCGCACAACCTCAGGGCTGAGAACCCGAGTGCAGCCATGCGGTGGGTGATACCTCAGCACCACGCCAGTTCAGGTGGAATGGATCAGTGTGAGGTTTTTTTTTCTGGTGGCTGGAGTACCAGTCCTACTACCAAATTTTCCCAGGAAATTGGAGGACCTGGGTTGGATGTAGATTAACGTCATACCCAGGACGAAGTAATTGTAGGTTAAGGACCTTGCTCAAGGGTCCAATGGAGTAGGATCACTCCTGGCATTCATTGGATTCGAACCAACAACCTTCCGATTGTTGGGACAAATCCCTGGCTGCAGAACCACCACCCCGTCAGTTTTATAGGGCAATAAATGTGCAAATAACAGAAAAAGACTCAAATCCAGAGAAGTTGTGCTTTCTAATGTGTTTAGATCAAGGTATTAAAAAATCATCAAATGTGATATGAGTCTTGGACATTTAATATAATTATTTGCATGTTACTTTTCAATTTCCATTTCTTCTAGGTTTATTTCGATATTAGAATTGGAGATGAGGACACTGGTCGAATTGTTATCGGCTTGTTCGGCAAAACTGTACCAAAAACAGTAGAAAACTTTGTTGCTTTGGCAACTGGAGAGGTATTCACACAGACCGCTCATGCTGAATTTACAAGACGTACAATGGTTTTTTTAAAATAGAGAAACGGGGAAAATAAAACACATCCACCAAACAATCAATTTCTCAACAGAAAGGATTTGGTTACAAAGGTAGCAAGTTTCATCGTGTAATGAAGAACTTCATGATTCAAGGTGGTGATTTCACTAGAGGAGATGGCACTGGAGGTTGGTTTTAAGTCTATTCGTATATATTTTGGATGCCCTGTTGTCTTGGGTCTTGGACAGATGCTTAGTCTTTTTAACGACTCAACTGTTCAATCTTTCTAAAGGAAAGAGCATCTTTGGAGGCCGTTTTCCTGATGAAAACTTCAAACTGAAGCATTATGGTGCAGGATGGTTGAGTATGGCCAATGCTGGAAAGGATACTAACGGCTCACAGTTTTTCATTACCGCCATCCAGACGTCGTGGCTCGATGGGAAGCATGTTGTCTTCGGCAAAATACTGGAGGGCATGGTATGCTCTGAACAGAATTATATTCCTGCATAACACTTAACTGTAAATAGTTGTTTGGGTAGTATGAATTATTTTCGCATGTCCTATAGCAATAATCTGTTAACTGAGCACTTCTTTCTACAGGATGCTGTGAGAAAAATTGAGGCAACAAAAACAGATGAAAGGGACAGACCTATTAAAGACGTGATTATTCATGATTGTGGCAAGATTGAAGTTGAAAAACCATTTGTTGTTGCGAAGGAATAGATTGATATGGAGATGTGGGCCTGGCCATTTGGGTGCTGGACTTTAGAAGCTTTATAACCAGAAGACACCTGGTCACTGTCACCATTTGCCAAGGGAACCGTGGTTCAGTAAGTGTTCTTCACACCAAGGCTGTTCCTGTTTGGGTCTGCATTGTTCACTTCAGCAGTAATTATGGGCACACTCTGAGAAATAGTTTTTGTACTGAACCAACATCAATAAAGGATTTTTTTCTTTATTTTTATTCAATGCATTTAATCACCTGAACTATTCAACAAAATTCTTGACATACAGTTCAAATGTACCATGCATCTCTACATTTCCCTCAAAGATTCAAGTCAATGCAAATTAGGTATTGTTTGAGACAAAGAACTGCCCATTAATACTTAGGATAACTCCTTATTCAGAGTGCTGTCTAAGGCATAGTCTCTTCGTCCAAACAGTGCTACGCAAACTTCCTTAAGCGTATTCCTAATAAGATGGGTAAAAGCAGTGGTGTCAGTTCTTCAACGCCCTCTTGTGGATAAAAAAAATCCTACCCACAAGGGCTTGAAAATTGAAAAAAGTTCCCCAGACCATCAATACACTGTCATTAGATTATACATCATTGGATCAGCTTTTTATCTAAAGCACAACTTTAAAACTTCAAATAATCTACATGCTACAGTAGTTGTCTGTTTAAAGCATATTCTTAAAGAATTTGTGCATAGATCAAAAACACAATTTTAAGAGTTTTCTGCACAAAAACTGAAATATGGAACACTCCTCTGAAGAAACCTTGCCAACATTTTATTTTTGATATGTTTAAACAATGAGATATAGAAATACAGCAACTCTATCCTAAAAAGATATGAAGATTCCAATGTATGAAGATACACTGAAGGTCAGTACTAAAAAGTAATGTGTGTTTCTTCCACTTACAATCCAAAGGCTATAGATTTGAAAGGAGCAACATCATTGTCCTTAAAACAACTTTATTTTCAACAGTGGCAGTTGAAAGCGTTTCATATTTTAAACTCACATTTAACATTTCACAACATCACAGTGGGACGCTTACGGGCCATCTGCAACGCAGCCACAAAACTGTGTGAAAACTGAAGCATTGCATTCAAAAATAAAAGTTGGAATGACCTAAGAAGTACAATTCTTCACTGGAATAACACAAAGAAAGACAACAGAATGGCACCCACAGACCAATGATAGATCAGAAAACACTTCACCCAGAGATCTGTACCTTATTTTAACCCAGTAAACATAAAAACAACCATGTATCTGTCAGTGATACAAGTGAACTGCTTAACTACAATAAAATTTCACTTAAGATGCCTTTTTCACAATACGAGAGAAATGTTCCAAAGTTATCATACACTGAACTGTAATCTCAACCCCCCTAAGGTGTGAGTATTGACTCTGACTAGTCATGCACATTTCCCATTCAAACTAGTTTCTCCAGGGCATAGAGTGAAGAGGCCAGTAGGTTTCAGACCAGCTACGGAAGATCTATTCCTTTTACTTACACCTTAAAGGACACGGTCACCATATCCTAAAATGAGTAGTGAAATGTATTCAATTTTGTAGTTTTTGGAAAGTGATATGAATTACAGGGGTTTATTCGCACCTCAAAATAAATAGCTTTTTCCCTACTAGGTTTTATACAAGCAAATGCTCAACATAAACCATTTAGTGTTTGTTCATGTAAATGTTAAACCAGTGCATGTTCATTTAGAAGCATAGATTATTTCTACAGGGGCAGCATGTGGTTCAGTGGGCTAAGCCTCTGTGCCTGTGACCGGCAGGTTGCCGGTTTGAGCCCGGCATCAGCACATCTGTGGGTCCTTGAGCAAGGCCCTTAACCTCCGGCTCCCTGGACGCTGCTATGGGTGGGTACACTTTGCTACCAGCTCGCTCTTATCTACAGAGAGCAAGTTCGGGGAGGCGTAAACAGAATTTCCCTATGGGGATCAATAAAGTATCAACCAATTGTTTCACTACAACACATATTTAAAAATGCAGAATTTCAGAAGATCCTGGCAAATCCATACCGATCCACAGTGACTGCACTGAACCCATCCTCCCCTTCTGCTGTCTGTTCACTAGGGTTACCACCCGCTGTACCAGAGTCTGCACACTCAGGGACACAGCAAACGACCCAAGAAGGGGGTGGCAATAAGTCCCCACCATGTTATCACAAAAGGTTGTTAACTTGAAGCAACCAAAGCCAGTCCTGAAATGTCCTACTCCTGCCACCTTAATGACCCACCTACTGTCAGGGCGAAGCAGACTCCTTAGACATTTCTGATCCCTCACAAGAGACTTGCTGGCTTAACCAACTGCTAATGAGCCAGGGAGTCCAGTCCTCCTGCAGTAGCTACAGCCTTAGGGCGACCAGCTTGGACTGGAGAATTAAGTGATTCTCGCAGTGAAGTGTCGTAAACATGTAACAGTGTCGGCACATTCCCCACAGACAGCACATGTTACTTTAACCCACTGTGGTTAAAATAAAAATAAAACATGGTTCACATATGGCTCCCCTCCAACCGAAAAACAACAAATAAATAGCAATTTAAAAACACATGAAAGTTGAATGAAAAATATATAATCAATATTTTAGAAAATTGAAGAGCTGGTCGTTGATTATTAAACTTATCACATTGCATTTCTTTTGGTAAACCCTGGATCTTTTTATTTGGTTTATAGGCAAGAGGTGACGTGTACGAAAAGGCAGCCTATTTCCCTCCAAGTCTGTGCTTCCCCTCACGCAATTGATTTAGCTTCAGGTAGGAATGCCTCCCAGTATTTCACCACCTAGAATAAGAATGGATCTGTTAATGCGTCTGGCTGATATTTCAGCTACAATAAAAACTAAAAATAAACTATAGTGCTAAGTGTTGCATTTCGTTTGATTCCTTAGAAATGATTCAGATGTTGTTATATTAAATTTGAACACGGTGCCCAAAAATATATCCCTCCATTCACTTGCTTCCAAAATGCTTGTCTACAGTAAACAGGGGGGTGGGAGCCTGAACCTGTCCCACACAGCGTAGGGTACAGTGCAGGGGGAGAAACGGCCTGGGGTCCAGCTGGGGAGCAGCAGTGCAGGGGGCAGCACTGCACCACCCCTAAGCAATCACCTTACAGCCAAGACGTTCAAAGAATGCACTCAAAATGCTAAATTACAAGACCTTTGTTGGGGAAGTGCACCTCCATCAGCGAGCGTTCCTAAGTTCATGTATGACCGACTGTCTTCCTGATGGACAAGAAACTAATCTCCACCTGTGTTCAGCTTATGATTAAAGTAAAGGAAAGATTAATCTCAAGACCTTTACAGTTTAAAATGGTGAACGTTCCACATCTTTTCAGTAATTTTTGAAAGGCACAAATGAAATAATTCTTCCGTGTCCCTTTTTGAAGATTTCAATGGCTTTGAATTTGGAAGCATGGAAGACCAAATCTAAGAAGTGAAACACCCAAAGCAACTTCGAGACCGTGCCTGGATAGAGTGGCCCACCATACTGGGTGACAGGACTGAGAGAAGACAGACAGAGACCACTAAAGATCCCGTGGCCTCTTTGGTAAAGAATGGTCGCATTTCCTTTCGTTAGAGTGAACGGTACAATAATACCACAAGCTCTGCACAGATCAGGGCTCTACAGGAGGGTGCCAGTAAGAAATGACCTGCCCTGTGGTTTTGCACAACTGCACTGGAGGGCCCAAATACAGACAGTGTTTTTTGTGAAAAAAGCTTTCTGCCCTCAGAAAACCATAACCGGAGAAATTTTACTTTAAAGCAACAGTATAATGTCCCAAGAACAACACGGAAAACACCCTAGAGAGGCCAGGCGGGGGCTCTGAGCTAAAGGCAGCTAAAACCAGTGGAATAAATGAGAGGGAAATCCACTGCTCCCTAAAACCTAACGGAGCTTGAACAGCCTTGTGGACAAGCTTCTCCAAACTCATCTGTGCCATTTTGTCGGACAGCTAACCGAGACCTGGCAGTGTAATCCTAGCAGGTGCTACTATCAAGCATTAAGTCAGCATTATATAAACTAACCAAACCTCTATTTCATACTGCATCTTTATTTATTTATTTATTTATTTTAATTTTCAAAAAGGGAGGGGCATTTTCCCCTGTTTTGGACACTGATGTCTTTACAATTTCAAAGGTACTCGAAAATCTCATTTCATTTCTGGTGATTGACCCATGAGTGTCAACCTGACAACTTGTTATAAACATTCTAACTGACATTTAACTCCGATCTACAGGTCTTCCAAGACAATTTACCTGCTGTTGTGATTGCAGAAGAGACTCCAAGTACTTTATAATATGGGCCTTGTAATCTCTGGCCTTCTCCCTCTGTGGACAACAAAAGGCAGCCTTTAAAAATGCATTCTACACAATTATCATATTGTCATGTCTGAATATGACTTCTGAATGTAACCTCCATACCTCAAACCTGAGTACCTCTTTGCGAACAGTTGCAGAAATCCTCTCAAAGTCTTCCCCATAGTGATTTACTCTGGCCTCCCACTTTGGCAAATGAAAGAACATGGTTTTGAGCGGCATGAAGTAGTATATACTTGCATACAGTCCTGAACTGGGAATCTTATTTAAGGCATTATGGGGGAGGGGAGAGAGAGATTCTTAAGGCGAGCATGTAAACGAGAAGGAAAGTGACAGCCCTCGCTGTCCACACTGCGACATTCACTTTGGAAATTCCCCTCATGCTACTAGCTTAGAACCTGAGAGGGCTGCAGGGACGCCACGCGGGCTGCAGGGACGCCATGCAGGCGGCTGGAACGACACGCGGGCTTCAGGGACGCCACGCGGGCTACAGGGACGCCACGCGGGTGGCTGGAATGCCACGCGGGCTGCAGGGACGCCACGCGGGCTGCAGGGACGCCACGCGGGCGGCTGGAACGCCACGCGGGCGACAGGGACGCCACGCGGGCGACAGGGACGCCACGCGGGCTGCAGATACCTCCACGATCTCATCCTTGGCCTGTTGTAGCTTGTCAGGTCTGCTGGACCACAGCAGCTTGGCTTCGTTCTCCTGCTTCTTCTGCAGGATGCTCTGGCTGCCCTGCCACCGCTGCCAGGCCTTCACACGCTGGTCGAAACAGCCCTGCAGAACACAACTTCTTCCTCAGCTCATCATGGCAGCTCCTCATGGCAGCTAGCTCGCTACCAACACTTGATTGCTGCCACCTAGTGCTGTGGTGGTTAAGGCCATCAGGGGAGTTTCTTAAAAAGCGTTAAATAGAAGTCTGAAGAATTTTAAAGAATGAATCAAGCCATTAAATTCAGCTTGATCATCTGGACATTTGAGGGAATCTTTATTTGCTGATGTTCATATATGTGAAGGAGTCTGAGGTCCACTGAGTCCTTATTACACATCATATCTAAATTACATAACATGGACAGGAAAATGCATGTGGTGTGACTGGCAGCAATTAGGAGAATAGGTGGGACTCGGTCGCGTTCTTGTACCCGGACAGCTGCTAACAGGCGGATGTAGTCAGCCAGTAGCTCTGCGAAGGTGTAGAAGTCCCTGGCTGCCTGCTCCTGCTGCAGCTGCTCCATCCTGTCCTCCACCTCCGCAAGCTGGACCAGGGCGCGCGACAAGGCCGTGCTGTCCTCCAGACTGCCCAGCAAGGCCAAGCTCTTGGCGAAGACTCCTGTGTTTGCGGAGAGCTCTGGTGGAGAAAGACATGAGGCCCGCGGCCACTGCTGACCATCTCCAAGCTAGATGGACTGAGTCTCTGCCGCTTCTACCCCACCATTTTCTAAAGCTGCTCTGGGGAGCCCCCTACCTGCCATATTGTTATTGTTCTAACCCGCTAATCTAATTCTAATCTAATCTAAGATAATCTAACTTTGACCAATTAGGTATCATCTACATGTTTCTATTTTTTAAGAGGGCGTGCTCATTAGGGTCTGCTTCATAACTCAAATGAACTGATCTAGTTAATTGCCCTAATGACTGAGCTTGAGCGAATACCAATATACATAGTGAGCTTCCAGAAAACGGACTGGGAAACACTATTCTAACCCAATGAAGTATCTAATAACATGAGGCACGGGGGGGGCGCCATTTATCTGTAGAAGCCAAAACATTTTTTTAAAAGAGACATAGTATAACTTTTCTGTTCAAAGGGTGTTCTGTTCATCTTTGCCGTGTTCCAGCGATTATTCGAGGTAAATCATTTCCGCGTAAACATACTGTGTGTCAGCGTGAGCATTGTCTTTGCGTAGCCCATGTGATATTTGAGAAGCCTCTGTCTCCTAGGGCTGCCAGTAAACCCTGGCGCTGACTGGATCTGGAGCGGTCTGTCATTTGGGCTTACCTTTCCTGTGCATGACCAGCGAGTCCACAGCGGCGTGGAGCCCCCTCAGCTGCTGGTCCTCACTGTCCATCTCCAGGAGCTTCTCCTCAAACCACTTAGGAGAGGAGAGCAGACAGAAGCCACCAGCATGGACCACAGAGCGAGCAAAGTCACACTGGTCAGGCGGCTGTGCCGGTGAATGGACTTGCACATACAGCGTGGGACTTATCCTTCTTGACTGTGATCTTGTTGACTGCGTCCGTCGCCCTGTTGATCATCTTCTTGAAGCCAGGCCCACTCAGGGCCTGTGTGCTCACAGCTCTGGGTAACTGACAAATGCACGATGTTAAAGGGACACTCATACGACGAACAGTAATGTGCCACAAAAAGTAGAGAAAAAAAGGGAAGATAAACCTAAAATGAGAAAATAAAACTCCCAGTATTTAAAGTGCCTGTTAGGTGATATACACTATATGGACTAAAGTGCTGGGACACACCTCCTAATTACCGAATTCAGGTGTTTCATTCACTGCCAGAGGTGTATAAAGTCAAACTCCTAGCCATGCAGCTAGGTTCACAAACATTTGTGAAAGAATGGGTCGTTCTGATGAGTCAGTGAATAACTACAGATAAAAATGTGAAACACTGCACCAGCTGACTGGCCTCCAAGCCCAAAGGACAGTCAGCCTGTAGCAGCCATGCCTGGAAATCCAGAAAAAGAAAGTGACCGCACCTCATCTTTCTCCAGGAATTCTCGGAGATCAGGGTCTTGTAAAACGTATGGATAAGAGACCAACCTCTGGAGATACCTGCAGAAAAAAACACTAAGATTACAGGCACAATCTGATTGGCAGTATTTATAAAGTGATATTGCCAGATGAGTCTGTGGTGCACAGTGCTCAGCGATGTGAAGCCATGTGCTGCACACTGAGATGATGTGCTCAGTGATGTGAAGCCATGTGCTGCACACTGAGATGATGTGCTCAGAGATGTGAAGCCATGTGCTGCACACTGAGATGATGTGCTCAGAGATGTGAAGCCATGTACTGCACACTGAGATGCTGTGCTCAGAGATGTGAAGCCATGTGCTGCACACTGAGATGATGTGCTCAGCGATGTGAAGCCATGTACTGCACACTGAGATGATGTGCTCAGAGATGTGAAGCCATGTACTGCACACTGAGATGATGTGCTCAGAGATGTGAAGCCATGTACTGCACACTGAGATGATGT
>JAAGVU020000008.1:598172-609507 GCA_011763525.2 Mormyrus iriodes | reverse complement strand
ACACACCCCACCCCCCTGCCCCCCACCCTACTGCCCTCCTCTTTTGCTGGCTTCCCAAAGGGCCGAAAAAAACCGGTTGGAAAATTCCCAGGCTGTCAAACGGCGCGGCACAGATCCACAGAAACAACAGTAGCTTCTGCTGAGGGCTGGTAGAGAGAGAGAGAGCGATAGAGACAGGGAGAGAGAGAGAGCGAGGGAGGGAGGGAGCTGCCCCCTCGTGTCACAGACGGCAGACAACGGCAGTGGCCCACTGATCAGACGCTGGGAAAGGAGCCATTGGAGATGCCCACTCCCGGCCGCTCCCCGCCACTGGACGGCCTCCAACTGCTAGCGACAGCCCTGATTCAGCAACTGCCGTCGGCGCAGCCTGGAGGCGGAGGGCGGGGCTGGCACAGCCGCTTTGGGCTGAGGGTGTCATTGCCTGACTGACTCTGCATTGTTTACCGGGCAGCATCACGCCACTCCCCAGAGGCGCAGCTGCGGCTGTCAGGGCTTCGGGGGGAAACAGTGGGACAAGGTGACACTGCAGGTGGACTTTTGCGGTTTGCCCTCCTGCACCTCGATGTGGGCGCGGCCGAATTCTCCTCCTGCTCCTGCTAAGTTTGGTCTCAGTCCTCGCTCTGCTGCTTGCAGATGTTACACTTTCCATTACGTCCTTATGGGAGTTTTTCAGTATGGATGGGATGCTATTAATAAGCAGTGTATGATTTTTACATAGTTACATTGTTAACATCTTTTTCAAGTGTTTCATATCAGAGAGAGCCATTAGTGAGGACTTCTGCAGATCTTGGATCTATGTAGTGCATTGTATAAAAATGCCACCATTTCCCAGCAAAATAATAATAATAATAATAATAATAATTTCCCAAGTATATATTCCAAAAGGCAAATGAACTGACTAATGACCATAATGTGTGTCACCTGGATAAAGCAGGCAGTCATAAGTGGAAGGGTCTCATCTCCGTCCTACATAAAAGGCTAGCAGGTGGGAACCATTACTGGAATGTTCTGAGTGCCAGTGAGCAAGTTCCTTAGCAGGAGTCACTGTCATGGGATCTTGCTCTTCATAGCTGGGGGGGGGGGCGGCACAGCACAGGGTCAACCATCAGGCGGTGCCCTGGAGCTGAAGGTTCAGGGCCTTGCTCAAGGGCTCATGGACATGTGACTGTTCTTCCAAGGCCGGGGCTCAAACTGGCGACCTTCTGATCACATGGAACAAAAACATAGGCCGCTGAGGCCCTCACCAGCCCTAACTTCAGAGAGCTGAGTTTAAATCAGCCAGAGGCCTACGCGGATAATCCCATTACAGGATTCCGTTACACTCCTGCAGTGGTGTTTTGGAGGAATGTGACGTTACACACAGCTGCCACATTCTAAATATCAGGTTGCTAAAGTGCTATGGCCTCGCCTTTAAAACCATGACATCAGTGTTCTGGCGCATGTAGCGGCCTCATGGAGAACAAATCTTCCAGGATGAAACATGAGGTTTTGCAACATGTTCCAGGTGATACAGTGCAAGTAAACAGCTCAAAAGCAACACACTTGGTTAATATCTGATACTAAACAATCATATACTATATATAATTTTAAATAATGTAACGCAGCACATTCCATTATATTATACAATCACTATAATGATCGTGGTCAGTCCATATTCACCTTTTATTAATATACTGTTTGTTTCCGTCATAAGGCTGTACTCAGACATTTTCCACAATCACACAGGGGTTTACTCATACAGTATACTCTCTCTCAGGCAGAACTGATCAATTTCCTAATCTGGGGAAAAAACCTCCATCCACATGGGCGACACATAACAAAAACCAACACAAGTAGCAGATAATAACAACAACAATAATAATAATAATAATAATAATAATAATAAATATTATACAATCTGATGCTAAGCTAATTACACTACTGTACATTTATTTCAGCTGTCAAAGGGTTGTATTTTTACTGAGCCGACAAATCTCACATGTAACTGAATCACACAAAAGCTTTTCAAAGACATCTTCAAGACAAGTTAACGTCTCGTCGCTGCTACAGGCCGAGTCCCTCTGAGTCGCCCCTACAGAAGATGCAGAGTCACTGTAAACTACAGGAATTGAACTAACCGGATTCTCCTTGCTCAAAAGAAACAGAATCGTCTTGAATTATTTCAGTGTAATATGTCAACACAATTTAGACTTTGCAAACCATATAAAACAAGTAGTATTTAAAAAAAAGAGATGTGTAACGATTTCCTGTTTAGAGGGGTTCTGTAGAACATAATTTAGATGTTTTGATGAATATAACTCTTCTTTTAATACAGTTATTACTGGTGATAAAAATTCACAAGGTCATTGCAGGGAAACAGAGACAGAACCGCACTGAACCACCAGAACAATTAGCAAAGGAAAATAATGCACCAGAGTAAAGTGGGGAAGCAGAGCTATGTGCCTGGAGAGGGGCACACTAAAAGGTGCAGATGCGTTAGTGCACGCAGAGGCGAGAAAGCGGCTAAGAGTGGATTAAATACCGAAATCCCGCATTTCCAAAAGGACAATCAAAAGGAAAGAGAGACTGCGACACTGGTCATAATGAAGCGGTTTGCCGTAAAGGGACTTCTTAAAGCACGTGTGGCCGGCAAACGCATCAGCTGTGTGAGCTTAAAAACAGCGTGATTAAATGAGGCTGTTCCTCATGGGCTTTCGCACTAGTCCACATGCTACATTCAGGCTGGGCAGCGACGAGGGCCTCACAATGAGCGATTCAGGCGGCTGTTCAGTGAGAACAGTGGCCCTTTCAGCGCTCACATAATACTGCATATTGTGTACAAGATGCCGATATTTTTTTAACCACATGAAAACATTTGTGGGCAATAAGTGATTCTACTTTGAGTGAGATTTACAATGCAATAGAAGTTTTATTTGAGTCATTGTACTTAAGAAAATATGCATTCATTTCTTCGGTGGGCTTAAAGTTAATGGGCCAATAAGTCTAATTTCAGCTTACCTGCATGTACTGTTCAGTATAACCGCAGAAAAAAAAATAAAATAAAATTTGAGACTTGTACATTCTAGTACGGAGGTGACCAATCTAATCCGCAAAGGGCCGGTGTGTGTGCAGGTTTTTGGGATAACCTTCAGGTCAACTGATCAAACCCAGGTGTGAGGACTCTTCAGCCAATCGGTCCTCTAATTAATAACCTACGTAGGGAGTTAAAAAAAAAAACAAAAAAATGGAAAATCTGCACAAACAATGACCCTTTCTAGGTTAGACTGGCCACCCCTCTTCTAGTGTCAATTTAGTATCATGTTCAAATCTCCTCTGCTGATTGTTTGAGTTCAAGGGACCATTTGCCCACCTGATGCAGGCTTTCTCACCATCTTCCACAGAATGAATTTTTCGTGTCATAATGAATAAAAAAGCAAACAGTTAGTTTGTACTGGAACATGAAAATAAGCACAGGAAGTGACGAGTTCACACAGGCACAATGCGAAGCCATTCTCAGAGGGAGCTGCCGAGGGGGGCGGGGGCGTGGTGATTGGGAGCAGAGCATTTCGGAGTGAGACAGGAGCGTGAGGGTGGACGAGGAGGGCCCTCAGCCTGGGCTGTCACTGAGAAAGGGCCTGGAGGATGTCCTTCACCAGCATCGTGCCAATCAGCATCTTCTCGCAGTTGACCGTCAGCTGGGCCTCGCGCTGCTCTCTCGTCACTATCGTAACGAGCACCAGGCTGCCGCTGGTCACCGTCTTACCTGCGAACCTGCATATTGGCGTGCAGGGGACAGGAAGGTGGCTGAGATCAGGTTGGAAGGTCAGAAAACAGCAAGATTGGATAGGACAGCAGAAATGGAGGCAGAGAGTACACACGAACGTTAGACATCCTTACATGAAAATAATAGAATAAATTTATTGCTATAAAGCAGTGTTTCCCAACCCGGTCCACAGGGACTCGCAGATAATCCACGTTTTTGCTTTTACCGGGAGCTGGGAGGGAGCAAAAACATGGACTGTCTGTGGTTCCCCAAGGTCCGGGCTGAGAAACACTGTTATGAAGAATTTAAGGGTTTCATCCTCTAGCTGCTGGGTGACTGACGCAGTGTAAGACCAGGTGTCAGGTGAATTTCGCATACATGAAGCGACATGGTTGTCTACGTGAAGCAGGTACAGCAGATACCAAATACTACGCCCCCCCCCAAGACCTCAGATGGCTGGTGTTTCACCTGCACTCCATCTCTGAGCCACAGGGCACCCGGCTCAGGCTGGCTGTGGAGGTGACCCTCTGCACAATGGCCACATCGCCCTGGCACATCTCCCCCAGGGTCAGCTTCTCAGTGATCTCGTTCATGCCTGTCAGCTGGCCTGCGATTAAGGACACGCCACAGCGTAAGCTCAGCTCCTGCTATCTGGGGCATCCTGAGGATATCGCATCAGGCCGGCTGCTCCGCACTGAGCTAAACATCACTTTGTCATTCAGTTGAAGATATTTTGCTTGTACAATATACAATGTAACCATGAAAAGCCCGTATAAAATGGGCTATTTTCATTTTTCAAATTACTCAGCCAAGCTTTAAGCTCTTATAAATACTGCGCAACATAGAGAGCTGAAAATAATATTATCTGAAAAAGTAGTGAATTGTTCTACACTTTGATGGTCACAATGGAAAAAAATTACACAAAGGTGTGAAACAGTGACTTGTCCTGTAGATAATTAAAAAAAATGTCTTATTTTTGCTGAAATGCTGAATTCTGAATGAAAACTTGGAGGGGTTCGCTTCTGCTATAAACAACGAGGTGTGTTTCTTTCACTCAAGCTCTGTTTCAGTCGCACTTCATAGGTAAAAAAAAACAGCTTTTCCATACAATAAAAAAAAAATGAAAAAAATTTCCGTGCATGTAGCATGTTTTTCGTTGATTTCCCGCCAGCAGCTATAGCTGTGCTGTCACTGTGCTCTGGCCATGTGCTGTGGCTGTGCTCTGGTCGCGTACTGTTGATGCGCTGTTGCTGTGTGTTGTCTCTGTGCTGTAGCTATGTTCTGGCAATGTGCTGTTGCGTGTACTATGCCTGTGCTCTGTTGCCATGCTGTGGCTGTGCTCTGGCCATGTGTTGTTGCCATGTACTGTGCATGTGCTGTTGCTGTGTTCTGCACGTGTGCTGTGGCTGTGCTCTGGCTATGTGCTGTCGCCGTGTACTGTGCCTGTGCTGTCACTGTGTGCTGTCTCTGTGTACTGTGCCTGTGCTATCACCGTGCTCTACCCGTGTGCTGTCGCTGTGCTATCGCCGTGCTCTGCCCCTGTGCTATTGTCGTGCTCTGCCTGTGTGCTGTTGGCGTGTGCTGTGCCTGTGCTATCACCATGCTCTGCCCGTGTGCTGTCGCTGTGTACTGTGCCTGTGCTGTCACTGTGCTCTGGCCATGTGCTGTCGCCATGAAAGAAGACACACAACAAGGTGGGTCAAGTAAGTTTGAGGGTCAGGGGTCTAACAGGGCAGGGAGGACACAGGCAGCTACATAATACAGCTACCAAAACTCTATCAGAGCCACTTACCAATACTCAACTATAACAGCTTCTCTATTGGAGTACAGTGAAGAAAATTTATATTACATAACTGCGCCAGTTATTAAAATGGCATCTATAGGGTTAACAGTAGTTAAACATTATTCCAATACAGCTTGATAACAAAAAATACAAATTTAAGAGTTCTGTGATAAACGCCTTGCATTTCTAGACGCCCATGTCTCCACCCACCCGCCCTATGGTGCTCTCACCCACCCGCCCTATGGTGCTCTCACCCACCCGCCCTATGGTGCTCTCACCTTGCTCCTTTTTGAACTCGTTCTCTGTCATGAACACTGGCATCATCAACTCTCCCACTGGTGGCTGGATCGTCACGAAGAACTTCCTGGTGTGGGTGCTGAGGGGGGGTGGGGGCAGTACCGGGGTCATGGAACAAATGCTGAGTCAGGATGTGCACACTGTGCAGAGCCCATTGCTGCAGTATAAATGCTGCACCATAAGCAGCATGTATCCTCACACGCGTCCCTGCTGCCAGACATGCATGACTCGCTTGCGCCTCTGAGGGTTACTGTCTCGTTGTGCTGTTGTACGTCTCTTTCATTAGCTATCTATATACAGTCAGTTGATGTTTATACCTGGGTTTAGCTAAACGAGTAATAATCCGATGCGACCAATAAAATATCGCGAAGATCCTGCGTGCGGCACGTGACGGAAGGAGACGGCGTGTACTTACCAGAGCTGGAAGTTGGCAGCCTGTGTGGAATCAGAGAAATCGATCCCCATAACCACGGTGACTGCCTCCCCTGGAGGCAACACATCTGAAGACACACGGGAGGCAACTTCAGAGACGGCACTTACAGACACACTTCAATCACCTGCCAGTTTAAGGGATGTCAGGGTATCTCGAGATTATCTTATTTTTCACATTTATAATTACAGAATAAATAATAATCAGGTCCTATGAATCTCATTTGGTATATACACTACACAGACAAAGGTTTTGGGACACTGGGCCAGTACACCTACAAGAACTTTTATGGCATCCCATTATAAATCCAAAGGCATCAATACATTGGTCCCCCCCTTTGCAGCTGTAACAGCTGCCACTCTTCTGGGAAGGCTTTCCACAGGATTTTGGAATGTGTCTGCGGGAACTGTTTCCCATTCATCTAGTAGAGAATTTGTGAGGTCAGGCACTGATGTTGGATGTGAAGGCCTGGCTCGCAATCTCCCTTCTAGTTCATCCCAAACGTATTTGATGGGGTTAAGGTCAGGGCTCTGTGTGGGCCAGTCAAGTTCTTCCACAACAAACTCACCCAACCATGTCTTTATGGACCTTGCTTTCTGCACTGGGGCACAGTCATGCAGGAACAGAAAAGGGCCTTCCTCAAACTGTTCCGACAAAGTTGGAAGCATAGAATTGTCCAAAATGTCTTGGTATGCTGAAGCATTAAGAGTCCCTTTCACTGGATCTAAGGGGCCTAGCCCAGCCCCTGAAAAACAACCCCGTACCATTATTCCTCCTCCACCAAACTTTACAGTCGGCACAATACAGTCAGGTGGGTAACGTTCTCCTGGCAACCGCCAAACCCAGACTCGTCCATCAGACTGCCAGACAGAGAAGTGTGATTTGTCACTCCACAGGACATGTTTCCACTACTCCAGAGTCCAGTGGCGGTGTGCTTTACACCACTCCATCTGACACTTGGCATTGCACTTGGTGATGAAAGGCTTGCATGCAGCTGTTCGGCCATGGAAGCCCATTCCATGAAGGTCCCAGTGTACAGTTTCTGTGCTGCGGTTAATGCCAGAGGAAGTTTGGAACTCTGCAGTTATTGAGCCAACAGAGCGTTGGTGACTTTTACACACTATGTGCCTCACCACTCAGCGACCCCGCTCTGTTACTTTATGTGGTCTGTCACTTCGTGGTTGAGTTTCTGTTGTTCCTAAACACTTACACTCTGCCATAATACCACTTACAGCTGACCGTGGAGTATCTAGCATGGAAGAAATTTCACTGACTGACTTATTGCAAAGGTGGCATCCTATGACGGTACCACGCTTGAATTCACCGACTCTTCAGAACGACCCATTCTTTCAGAAATGTTTGTAAACCTAGACGCATGGCTAGGTGCTTGATTTTATACACCTGTGGCAATGGGACTGAATGAAACACCCGAATTCAATGATTAAGAGGTGTGTCCCAATACTTTTGTCCATGTAGTGTATCGGTACATAAGCACAGGCGGGGTACAAAGGGGCAGGACTGCCATTCCTGACCGATCTCTGAGAACTCAGCGATGCGCATTCCGGACTGCAGCTTGGGCTCCTGGATGCGCAGGCTGCGCGCCTCCGTGTCACCGCTGTTGGTGAACTGCATCTGCACCGACACCATGTGGGGGTCGTGGCTGAAGGGCCGTCGGCTGAAGCAGTAGCTGACGGAGAGGCCCTCGCCCGTGATGCGGTGCAGCAGCTCGTAGCTCTTCACTGGGCCCGAAGCAGGACTGACAGCCTGTCGGAGACACGGAGGACAAAAACAGCTTCTCAGGCCTTACTTTGGGAAAAGATTTATGGCTGTTTCCACACGGCAAAGAGTTTGCTAATGAAATGAAACGCTTTGGAGAGGGAAGCGGGGCACGCTGGCCAGTCTGACGAGTCATGGCGGCTTTGTGAGGAGTGCTTTGTCATTCTGTCTCTGCTCCTGCGTCTCTGAAGGTACATCAATTACTGCCTGGACAGTTACGTCAGGTCTGACTCAAACCAATTCATGGTGACTCCAGAAGTATTTTTTCCTGCTAATAAGTGTTTATTAAGGAAAAAAGCTTGTATAAGCTCTAAAGCAGGGATCCCTGCCTCCAGTCCCGGCTCTGTGAGGTCAGGGCCCACGATCAGAAGGTCACCAGTTAAAGGCCCGTGGCCAGGTGAAGAATCATATCGACGCTGTGCCTGGGATGCAGGCTGACCCAGCTCTTTGGTCCTCACTAGTATGTCGCTCTGGGCAAGCTAAATAAACGCATCGCATAAGAGCTAAACAACCTCAGGGAGGGAATGAAAGAGCTAGCCTGGAAAGCTCTGTAGGTGCGCAGCTGAGCTCTAAAGCGGGTTTACTTACCGCCGGGGACAGCGCCGAATCTGACAGGGACAGTCCCTCAAGGTCTGTCACCAGACTGCTGGAAAGGAAGCTGTTCACGGGGGTCACCTGTGGGGATGGCGCTGGTTCAACTGTACAAAGACCGTGACACAGAGACAGAAGGCTGTCAGGGCAACGGTCTGAAGTGACACTTAACACTGGTCACAAATAATGTAGATTCTTAAGTGTGTCTTTTAAATGCATCCCATTTAATTAACATGTATAAATAAATATTCATGTAAATGTCATGGAATCGATTTAGACAGAACATGCATTCCAGGTTCATGTACATTTCAATTTATATTAATAATTTTTCATTTTAAAATAATTATCATTTTACTTTTTATATAGATACACTTACAATCATCAAGATCCAGCAGGGACATTTCCTTCTTCGCCTTCTTTGGTTGCTGTGGAGGTGGTTTGGAAGCACAGGTCTGTGGGCAGAATGGAGAGGCCCTTGAATAGGCTGCAGTGAGCGTCGATGACGCTGAGGGCAGGGCGCCCCGC
This sequence comes from Mormyrus iriodes, assembly GCA_011763525.2. Taxonomy (NCBI): domain Eukaryota; kingdom Metazoa; phylum Chordata; class Actinopteri; order Osteoglossiformes; family Mormyridae; genus Mormyrus; species Mormyrus iriodes. Next base: position 600,363 of record JAAGVU020000008.1, on the reverse strand, counting down.
CGCGCCGTTTCTGACACTGCATGTTTTCAGCGGTCTCTGTCACATAAATGGCAGATCCTGATTTAACAGGTCAAACAGGGTGAACTTCACGGATGCTAACATAACCCTTCATTGCCCTGGCGGTTTTTGCCAGGCTATCTGCCCCTACTCATGATCTCCTCGAGCAGGATCCCAGTCGGAGCTTCCCCCACCTTCTGCTTCTTGCGGGTGTCTGTGTCGGACTCGGACTCCCCCTCGGACTCGCTCTCGCTGCTCTCCGAGGAACTCTCCTCCGACTCAGAGTCTGACGCTGCCTTGGGCCCCTTGCCCCCTGCGGCTTTCTTCCTCTCATCCCCGCTGCTGTCGCTGTCAAGGAGAAGGTGTCTCAGAGCTACAGCCATGTTCCCAGACAGTGACCACGACCAGATGAGGAGGACGATGAGATGTCCTATAAGAATATTCAGTCTCTGCTGACTGATTTCAGCTTTCTGTGCTTGTTACCTTCCCTCGCTCTCCTGTCTGCTCTTCTTGGCTCTGCTCTTACTCTTCCTCTTGTCTTTCTCCTCCTCCTCCTCGTCTGACTCAGACTCGCCCTCGCTCTCCTCGCTGCCCGACTCTGAGCCGCTCTCCTCACTGCCGCTGCCGGTCCCACTGCCCGTGTCCGAATCTGGAGGGTAGACCGGAGACTGGGACTCGCACAGACACGCGTGCCGCCCCCCATGCACCCCCCTGTCCGTGACCTTGTACTGTGAAGGGCCCATGGTACATGTATGTTAAAGCAACATGCTTCTTATGTTAAAAACGAGGTGCCAAATATGGCAAATAAAGAAAAAACACAGAAAAACACAAATAGCTTTGTGATATCCATGGCAGACTCTGCTGTTGCTATGGAACGATGGACTCCGGGCCAGTTACCGCTGTCTGCCGACTCTGTGGGCCCGGACTCCCCCTCTGAGTCAGAATAGAAGGGCTTTTCCACCTTCTTCTCCTTTCTCTTCTCACGGCTGCTGCACTTGGTCCACTCAGGAACCTACAGGTAGTGCAGATGTGGTCAGCATCTGCAATCTCCAGTGCCTTTTTCTGTCAGCTATGCAGCCTGGCACAGGCCCCAGGGCCCCCCGTGACCCTGTCAGGATAAGCGCTTGGAAGATGGATGGATGGAGAGATGAATAATAATAATAATGAGATGACAATAATAAGGCTAAAAGCATTTCTAAATAAGTGGCCATGAGAGTCTGACCCAGGGTTACCAAAACAAGCCAGAAAGCACCTGTGAAGAATCAGGAAACAGGTCTTTAAACTGATTGGATCATCTTTTTAGCAATACAGATCTAATAGATCCTGGAATCTGAGTGCTGCTCATTCAGAGGTCAAGGAGACAAGCAGGGTGAAAATGAGACCTGGGTGTCACCCTCATGGCCAGTTCTTTTACCAGGAGGGTTGCAGCTGAGACATGGACCATCAGTGAAAAGTATTTAAAGTTCTCCAGTTATCACAGAAAGTGTACGTATATAAACAGAGTAAGCCGAACCACATATAAAACCAAAGACTATTGTATACAGTCACAGGACTATATACCTACTTCATATAATGGTTTGCTGTCCACAAAACCATGAACCTGACATGTAATTTGAAAAGAAAGACAAGGGCAATAATGTAAGAGAACACTAAATACTTTCAAGGAAATAGCTTTTGGCAAATTAAGCACAAAGCCGGAGTTCTGCAGTACTGCACGGTGCGCTAAAGAGCCGCAGTGACTGCTGCCCTGTGCTGCACAGTGCGCTAAGGAGCCGCAGTGATTGCTGCCCTGTGCTGTGCTGTGCAGTGCGCTAAGGAGCCACAGTGACTGCTGCCCTGTGCTGTGCAGTGCGCTAAGGAGCCGCAGTGATTGCTGCCCTGTGCTGTGCAGTGCGCTAAGGAGCCACAGAGATTGGCGCCCTGCACTGCACAGTGTGCTAAGGAGCCGCAGTGTTTGCTGCTCTGTGCTGCGTAGTACGCTAAGGAGCCGCAGTGACTGCTGCCCTGTGCTGTGCAGTGCAGTGCGATAAAGAGCTGCAGTAACTGCTGCTCTGTGCTGTGCAGTGCGCTAAGGAGCCGCAGTGATTGCTGCCCTGTGCTGCGCAGTGCGCTAAGGAGCCGCAGTGATTGCTGCCCTGTGTGCTAAGGAGCCGCAGTGATAGCTGCCCTGTGCTGCACAGTGCGCTAAGGAGCC
>JAAGVU020000008.1:570410-593679 GCA_011763525.2 Mormyrus iriodes | reverse complement strand
CAGTATCTGCATCTGAGAAGAAAGGTTGGAAGCCACACACACACACACACACACACACACACACACACACACACAGATAAGAAGGGGAGAGAGGGAAAGGATAGGGTAAGAAAGCCCAGGGCTATCTTGTGTATGTGTGTGCGTGTCTACGCATGTGCGCGTTCTACGTGTATGTGGGTGGGTGTGAATGTGAGTGTGTATTTGTGTGTGCGCATATGTGTGTGTGTATGAGTGTGTGTATGAGCGTGCAGGTTAACATGGAATGATTCCCAATGAGTGTGTGAGGCCACAACAATGCCGCCCCGGGGCCCCCCAGCCGGCCAGGAGAGCCCCAAGGGATCATGGACCCAGCCGCCCCACAGCGGCCAGGAACCCGGGCCGCTCGCCACTGGAAAGCTATGTGTCTACCCCAGGAGGCAGAGGGGGGAGGCACCGGGCACCCCACACCGGCAAGCACAAAACAGGAAATTCAGGAAGCTACCTTACTTAGACTTAAAAGCCAACAGGGATCCCTGCAAAGAAGGAGGAGTGAGCATGATGCCAAGGTATTAAAAGTGGCAGCTATCAATGACGTTCATCCATTTTCCAACTGCTTATACTATACAGGGCTACAGTAAACCTGGGGGGGCAGTCCGTCATGGAACACACGCACAATAAGCTATTTAGAGACACCAGTTCATCTAACTGCAAATCTTTGAACTGGAGAACCCAGAAGAGACCTGCACAAAGTGAGGAGAACATGTAAGCCCCACACGCAGAGCAGACCCCGAACCGAAAACCCTGCAGGTGTGAAGCACGCCCACATGATGAGAGGATAATGTTAAATGCTAAGACTGATTGACATGGGGGACTTCAGAGGGGCGTTCCTGCCCTACCTTTGAAGGGAGACTCGAGCACCGGGGCTGGCTTCAGTGCCAGGAACAGCTTCTTGGCGTGCTTGCTGAGAGCGCCGCTCTTGTCGGTGGGCACGATGAGCTGCCGGATGAAGCGAGCCCGGTCTCTGATGTCATAGTTCTGGTCATACTTGGCCAGGTTGAGCACATACTGAGTCAGCAGCTTGGTCTGTACGGCACACAAGAAAGACGACAGCTACAGGAAAGCGCGAGGGGAGCAAGTTTATGGGTAACTGGCAGCAGGGGCTGTATCTGCATGCGTGTGCATGGGGCTAAAAACGCCAAAAGTCTCGTGTTTGGTTTGGTTACTTATGGTTAAGGTTACGGCTGGGTAGGGTTAAGGCCGTCATGATTGTGATACGGGATTTTCCCATAGAAATGAATGAAGAGTCCCCATAAATATAGTGTGTACACGTCTGTGTATGTATGCATGGTATCACCCCGGGATTTCGATGAATATGCCCACACTAACAAAGAAAGCCCATCCAGTGAGAACTGCAGGCTGCAAATCACATGTCCAGAGGGCAGGATTGTGCCCCGAGATCAAAGGCAGATACCTCATAGCCTCCCCCTGCTTTGATCCACCACACCCTGGCATTTCCAGATAAATTATCCTCACCCCTAAAGTTGACATCACCGCTCAACTGTGAAAATAACGTGCTGTTGTTCTACGAGGGCCTATTACGGCTGCGAGTCTCAATTTCAGGACCATAGACAGCTCTGTGTGGCGCTTTCATGGAAGAACAAAGCATGTGGCTTAAATTTTGAAAACAGCTGAAGGTCACCTGCTGTGCCATTCTCCGAGATACAGACAGGCAGCTGTGCAGCCTCCGCAAAGCCCATTCAATTTCGCATTCAGAATAAAACTAGATCTGCCGCAGAAACCCTAACGTAAGTCAGCTCCACCGTTCACGACACCCGGCACATTAAAGTCACAGAGCAGTCTGGCTAATTACACTGAAGGTTTACCCTGCCTTTGCAGGCCTCGAGCATTTGAGAGGCAAATTGGTCAGCACCATCTGCGACAGGGCAGGACAGAATGGTAACCAAGTGGAACTGAGGAATAGAAGACACAGACGGTAATAGGCTGTAAAAACAGACAAACAACCCTCCGCCTGTCTCGATGGATTCCAGCACGTTCCATGGGTTTGATTTAGACCATATGGCTGCTTCAACTTTTCTTTGATGAGGATCTAGAATAATGTAGTCGTTTGTAAATTTCTTATGTTCTTATTGAGGAAGCACTTCTTTACACAGCGGGTAGTTAGAGTATGGAATAGTCTTCCTGTTAGTGTAGTACAAGCTAAAACTATGGGTCTTTTAAATCAGTGCTAGATAAGACTTTAACAGCTCTGAGCTATTAGTTCAATTCTCCCCAGACGAGCTTAATGGACCGAATGGCCTTCTCTCGTTTGTAAATTTCTTAAGTTCTTATGTTCTAATAAACTGCTTCTTTCCTGTGTTTTTCTCTGTACTGCCTCTTCAAACATAGATATGTTATTCACTCTGTTTAAAGCACAATTTAAACCCAAAGCCACTGCCTCCTTAGAACCATCTCATTCACCTGTTTGGAGTTGGTCAGGTACAGCTTGGCGGCCAGATTGAGGACCTGCAGCTTGACGATGTCCTCCTCATTGGTGAAGGACTTGGCCATCTTCCTCAGCACATCGGGAGCGATTTTCGGGATGTGTTCACAGTATTCGCCGATGAGCCACAGGATACTGGCTCGGGCCATGGGGACCTGGACACCGGGGAGAAGGTGTGGGACTTGCGAGGACTCCGACTGGAAACCCGGGGATGAACTCAGAGGCCTAATGAATGGAAGTGAGCTTCAGCCGAGACCCTGTAAGGGGCGGCCGCCTCCCAGCCAGGGAAGCTGTAGGGTGTTCGCGTTATGGATTTAATCTCTTAATTGTTTAATGAAAACCATTATGTGGTCAGGAACTAGCATCACATTCGTACACGTGGGCTAAGCGCTTGGATCTATGCATCATACTGTAAATCCACAAACAAAGGGGGAATTTCTCCGCATTGCCTCGACATTGCGAGTGACGAGCTTCGGAGCTCACCGGCCGAGCCGCGCGGGGAGAGCCGGCCGCCTCACCTGGATGTTGTCCGTCAGCTTGGCCATATGCTTGATGATGTCACTGTGCCTCTCAGGCTGCATCTGCAGAAGCTTCTTAATCACCACCACCGACTCGGCCACCACCAGCTCTGTGACAAAGGGGCGCAGAAGGGCTTTGCAGACCACGGCAGACGCATGACATTAACTATGCTGCCACTGTGGTGGCATGACACCCCAAATTTCGTCACTCTGCCGAGAGCCCCGGGGGACTTGGCTGGGAAACTCACCATCCCGGTTGGACAGCAGCTGAACCAGCCCGTTAAGACAGGTGTCCCTCACCTCCCCGATGTTGGTGGCACAGCGGCCAATCGCTTGGATGGTGGCCGCAACAAAGTCTTTGTCCATGCTTTTAATATAAGTCTACAACCAGAGGAATCAATGCAGTACCTTATGCAAAGCAGGTGTATCTATACAGAATACAAAAATGTCACATAATGTTTTTTATTTGTTTTTAAAACAAATAAAACTAAGTTAAACATCATGAACAAATGTGTTGTTATGCAGCCTGAAAAATAAACTAAAATGCCACAAATAATTTTAAATATTAACCTGAAATTCCCTCAGAATAGTGGATATGTTGGTTTCATTTGCCAGGTTGGTCAAAACTTCTAACTGCAAATACAAACATGCAAATAAATCAGGTCATCATGTGTAAACATATCCATCCATCCATCCATCCGTACATCCATCCATCCATCATCCATCCATCCATCCATCCGTACATCCATCCATCCATCCATCCATCCGTACATCCATCCATCCATCATCCATCCATCCATCCATCATCCATCCATCCGTACATCCATCCATCCATCATCCATCCATCCATCCATCCGTACATCCATCCATCCATCCTCCAACTGCCTATAATTCAACAAGGTAACAGGGGGGCCTGATGCCTCTCCCAGGCTCCCAAGAGCACAAGGCAGGGGGACATCCAGAATTACGGAATTACAGCTTCCTCTCATTCACAGTGGTGGCACCCGAACACATTTGGCTACCGAGGAAGCCACTGCAGGGCCCTCTTAATATCTCACTGGAACCAAAGTATCACACCACAATCTACAATATACCTACAATTACCTTAAGGACCTTGATCTGGGTAGGGTCTGTAGACCGGATATAGAAGCTCTTCAGATAGGGCTCAAACATCCCCTTTGAAAAGAGAGAGACACACATTTCCTAAATACATTTCATTCTACCCATTCCTACCTTCTTCTCATAAAAGTCCATCCATCCATCCATCTGACAACCACCTCCAGAAGGACTGCAGGGGGCCTGGCGCCCGTCCCATGGCTACACTCTGAACGGGACAGCGTTCCATCGCAAGGTACATACAGATACTCACACGCCGGCCAGTGAGGGTGTTTTCCCACCTATACTTCAGTTTCTCGGGTTTGTAAGCTTATAGTGTTTTCCTGCGGTTCGGATGCTTTCACATGGAGAAAAATCCAAGCAAAGCCACGATGCACCACTACCAAGCCCATGAGAAGGTTCATTCGCTTATCAGAGGGACGTGTCTCTGGCGGGAGTAAGAACGTAAACAGGAAGAAGGCCCTGTGTCCTGGGCTACGCTCAAACTCGCGAAGTACTCCTGAAAGTTGGCTTGGATCGAGCTCGGATCACGTTCACACCACAAAAAAAGTGCTCCAGAGTTTGTCTGGGACCAGACCGAGATCACCTCCTCCCAAGGGCCCTGGCGCGGTTGTTATGATCCGCAGCAGAGTGTGAATACTGTGCTCACACCTGGCTAAACAAATCGCACCATGGAGGACATCGAGTCCATTTTGACCAGACTAAAAAGTGCTGGTGTGAAAACACCCTTAAAGAGACCGCACCCCCCCCCCCCCACACACACACACCCACACACAGGCTAGCCCACCACTGCTAATAAAAGTCCTGAAGAAATTGAATAAACAATTTCCTATAAGCCAGATGTGTGTTTCAAGAATACTGTCGTTACCACACACATTTTAATATAACATAACTGCAGAAGTCTCACTCAGAAAGTCAATTCCAAAGTGCAGCTTGCCAAGCAAACTCACAGCGCTTCTGTTTCAAAGTGGATTTTTCTAAGAGCCTGAGCATGTAAATCAATTACTTATAAAGGAATTTTCTACTTACTCTTCGCCTGATGGACATGGTTGCCACATTCTGCAACACGACGTACTGGACTTCACTGTGGGGTGAGTATAACATTCAGTGGTCTCACTTCAATTAAGGCTGATCGCCTGCTTCACTACAAAGTTCCTTCACTGGACTGAATAAAATCGGCAGAATATGTACCAGTACACATACCAAGGAATGCACCAGTCCATGAAAAGCTTTATTTGAGCAAAGTTGCTGCTTGATTTACAGCTGCCAACTGCCAGCTCTTAGCAAAGGTTAGCTCCTATACTTCAGTACATTGTGAAATGTTTGTTGCGAAGGTTCATCGCTGGCAGTAGCAGAGTGCATCCTTCAGACTTAACGCACACAGGACTTATGCTTACATGGCCTCCATGAGGAAGGAAAGGCCGGCAGCAACACAGTATCGTATCGCTTCAACCATGAACATTCCGCAGCCTAATCACAGCAACTTAAGGACAAGACTTCATCCCTTGTTAGAGCAGCCAGCTGGCTGATGACTCTGAGATGCATGAAGGTGAGAGAGAGCTTTCCGGTCATTCGACATCAAACTTCATGACACTGTGTCGGCCTAATGAAATGGGCCCCAGGCCCCCTCACAGCACCTACCTGTGGCTCCTCATGAGGCGAACCAGGGCCTTGGCGATGACCCCAACCTCTGCTTTGGGGGCCAAGTGGAAGTACAGCTGGGCCACAGCCATCACGACCTGAGAGGGACGTTACAAGGATGAAGCTTGTTTGGAGTTCGTACTCCTTCAGACCAGGTCGAGGCGGCACTCACAGCTGCATTTCGGCTCTGCAGTAGGGGCTTCGTGTTGCGTAGCAACAACCTGTGGTCAGGGTCCATCACGTAGGGCTTCCTCTTGGCCACCAGGGCGGCAGCCTCCGCCTTCTCCTCCTTGCCCTCGTCTTCGTCGGAGCCGTAGAAGGCCTTCTCTGCGCCCTCCTCCAACAGGGACTCCTGCATGGAGGGGGGAGGAGATGATGGGGGAGATCCCCTCTGGGTGGACATGGTGGGGAGGTGGGCACACTCACGTTGGCGTTGGGGTTGAGGAACTGCGTGCGGGCATAACGCGTGAGCATGTTGATGATGACCACCTGGCCCCACTCCTCCACGTCGATCAGCAGGTTGCACAGCTTGCGGTAGTTCTTGTGGATTAGGTCGATGCGCTCGGGGCAGACCTCCTCAAAGGCCATCACCACGCTGCCCGCCACCAGCTGGGGGCGCCGAGAGGCACGATAAGCAGCCTGACCTTTCACCTCCAGGCAAGACTCAAACACATCAGAGCGGCAATGCTTTAACGATGACATTTACGTTACTGTAATTGGATGATACATTGGAATGTAATGGAACCAAAGTATAAAGAAGGATTAAAATATTAGATATGAAAGTAAACTGATAATTTTGTTAGTGGATTTAGTCGACTTACTTTTCTATTTAGCTGTTAATATTATTTATGTGTGCAGTTTTGAATACATAATGCATTAAAATCTTGAGTGAGTTTTAAATATTTTTGCCTTGTTCACATATTTTCTATAAAATGCATCGGTCACAAGAAATGTGAGTAAAATGTAACACAAGCATTCCAAGGTGACAAAGTACAGCGTTCTGCATCCATCTCACACCCTACACCCTGCTCCAGCACAGCTCTGTGGAGGTCTCCATTCCAGGCATCACATGACACAAAAAAACACCCCAGATGAGATGACAACCACTGCAGAGCAGGCAAAGAGCAGCTTAGAAACAGCACTTCACAGGTGTGCGTGTCATCGTACTGCAGGAGGGAACCCAGCAAAAACACACAAACTGCACACAATTACAGAGGAGAAGCAGGAAGGGCAGCTCACACGCCAGGGTGTGAGGCAACGGTGATACCCACAGAGGCAGCACACTGCCAGTCACCGGCTCCGATTTGATGATTAAGTCAGCAAAAAAGTGCCAAAAAATAATCTTAATCTTAGTTTTAATGGGTTTAATGATCATAAAATTATTTCTTATTATTTTAAACATGGGACAAATGTATCACATATGAACAATTCCACAGGCTGTAAACCAAAAATAACGAACATGGGCTTACATTAAGGAGGACACAGCTACACAGAAATCCATCCACAAACGCACACTACATCAGGAAGCACATAATCTAATATCTCAAACAGCTGATACAAATTTGACAAACAGTGACTCAAAGTTCATATAATCTCCAAATATTAATTAGATCAGTGTTTCTCAACCCAGTCCTCGGGGACCCACAGCAGTCCACATTTTTGCTTCCTCCCAGCTTCCTATCTGGACTATCTATGGGTCCCTGAAGACCGGGATGGGAAACTCCGAATTAGACTACAGCCAAAATATGGTAGAGCCGTTGGATCAGAAGGTGTCCTTACCGTGGTTTTGTCAGCGAGGAGTTTTTCAATGACTTCGATCAACTGGTCTTTCTGGTCTGGGTCTAAGCTAAACAGACACAGGAACAGGCATGGTGAGAACCATGAGGGGGGTATTTTAACAAGATGAATTAAGAGAGGAGAGAGAGAGCAAGGAGAATCAGGAAACTGCACGCCCAAATGGCAGGACAAGAGCAAGACGAGGAAGCCCGAATGGCAGGACGAGAGCAACGCGAGGAAGCCTGAAGTGCGTGTGATTGTTGGACTTGATATTACTGGCCATCCTGATACTTTTAAATTTAAATATCGCATATTATATTTTTTAGATAATATCTGCCCAAGCCTAGTACAGACATACAGTTTACAGACTGACTTCAGAGAAAGAACTGCATGGTTCACGCCAGAGCTGCCTAATTCCAGTTCTGGAAGGTCAGAATTCAACACAGTTTGCAGAATTCCCTGCTCAAACAGGCATATTAACTGAGGTTTACATGCTTGAAGCCAGTTAGATCAACATCATCCAAACATGGGCAACTAAAGATATGACAGGGCGCATACCTGTAGAGCTTGGGGATGGCATGAGCGGCGGTCTTGCGCACGTAGGGTGACATGTCCGAGGCAGCCTCCCTAATGGCCAGCATCATGATGGGTACGATGATGGTGACCCTGATGCTGGAGAGGACCCGCAGGGCGCTGGCTCGGATCAGCTGGTTCGGGTCCTGGAGACAGGCATGCCATTGGCACCACGTTCATATCAATCAGACACCATCTGGGATTTATCCCTGGAATTGCTGACGCGGCTGTTTAAGGCATTTTTTTCTTTCTGTGTTTTTATACAAACTTAATAGCATCAACAGTGACTCCTGTTTTTATTGGGTTTCTTGGTATTTATACAATATTTTGTGGTAAAATTTTTCAGCCAAAATATACACAACTTAAAATTATGCACAAATCATCCTTGAAGCTTGATCATGTAAATCAATCGAGGTACAGTTATGAAGAAGCGAATCATTTTGTGATAGACTGTCACTGACGTTATTCACTCTGACTTTGCGTGTTACATTAATATTTATTTTACAGGCTCTTATGTATAAAGCAAAGTACAAGGGAGGGTCAGAGATCAACATCAGCCAGCATCCCTGAAGCAACTGGGCTTAAGGGCCTTGTTCAAGGGCCCAATAGTGGAATCACCCTGCCAGCCACAGGATTTGAACTAACGACCTTCCGGTCACGGGTTCAGAACCACACACCACCCCTCTCAGACAAAGGACAAAAGCCAAGTGCAAATTTGTTCTGTACCTCTGCCTCTACAATCTGAGTAATGTTCAACAGCCTGGAGTTATTGCTAAAAATAGCTGGAGAAACATTCGGACATCCTCTTTGTGAAATGAGCAGATATAAATGCACTGCAGGTAAACCTCTGTGGGAGATGACACGTTCTTTCCAGAGTATCAGACGAGCAGAGGTCTGTGATGACGAGGCCCGCGTGCATTTCAGTAACGGGACAGCCCTGGCGGCACAGATGCCTTTGAGAGTTTTGTTTTGAGCCCCTTGGTGCACAAAGAAAAAAACACCTTCGGGGAAAACGGCTAAAAATCACCCCAAATGTCACGCGGCATTTCTCAGAGACATCACTGCGCAACACCCAGTTTTACATTAATCTGTCCGAGGAAGCCACAGGAAATCCCTTACCAGATCCTGCGATCTTCAGTAGGTTAAACAACAAATTGGGAAAAATCAACACAATTGGGTATGTATGCTTTACTCTGTTTTATTTGCTAACCGTTTCATTCAAAATATGGTCAGTAAGCTAATATTCCAGATACAGCCCAATTTCGAGCTTATTGAACTCCCCGAGACTGACCTTTAACCCCCTCTGGAAGGTGGAGATAGAGAGCAGGGCGAGGTCCTGCTGCTCCTCAGCATAGCGGACCAAATATACATACACCAGCTTCTTCACCTGGAGCAAAAGGTACAAACCCAAGCAATCATACACCAGATAGTTCATCATTTTCATCTTTTCGTTAAAAGATGAAATTGGAAAAAAGGTTGTTAAACTCTGAAGAGGAATGCAAAACTTCCTAATCTGGTCCGATGCGAAACACGGTCATAATTTTGGAAAAACAGCATCTACCATTTTTTGTCACGACCGAACAGGTCATAGTATTTGGAAAATGCCAACAGCTGAATGCATTATTTTAAGTGTTACACTCTGACACCAATAATTTGGCAGGGAACAGGTCTGAGGAAGAGAGCAGTCCTGCACAAGAGCTCACCTCGATATTCTTACAGGCCACATTCTTCACCACCGCAGGGAAGAGGTCAGAAGCATTTTTCCCCCTGGCTATCATCTAAAGAAAATACACAGATTTGTGAGCAGCTCAGACCAATGACTGCATCCTTACAGTAATCTCCAGGGGGGCAGGACCGGCTATGCTTACAGTCATAGGGACATAGCAACAAATACATTCACACTTACTATGGTACATTTTTACATTTTATCCAAAGCATACATGTACATATCACATTAAAAATGTGAAAGCAGGACACTGTAAAATGTCTGCGTTTACACAAGTCAGTCTGACTTTGAGAAGCTTCAATATAGAACTTCTTAATGAATAAGTGACTGGTCTGCCCTCCTGAAGTTGGAAGCTGTGGCTGTCTCTACTCTGTTTTACTGTCTCTTTTACAGTTAGAGCACCACCAGAAAATATATCGATATTTCCAGCTATAAATACATTTCTCTGATATAAATAATTCAGCCATATGCACCCTTAAAATGACTCAGGTGGCGAATATTTAACACTGGACTGCTCATTCCCTATCAATTACAATCGACTGCCACTTTAATGAGTCTGCAAACGTCGTAGCAATCCTCCCTGGTGTGTCAAGAGCTTCAAAGTACAGCAGATCAGTTGAGGCCAACGGTCATCATGATACCTATTTCAGAACTAATGGTCTAATTGACACTTGCTAAAAGACTTCCTGTTCCCTAGCTGTTCGTGAATTCTGCCAAAATGCTGTGGCTTAATAAAGCTGAATTGGCGTTAATTAATTAGCAGGGCTTTCACATTCATATAATGTGTCTAAAAAAGTATAAACAAAACAATTATGGTGTAGAATTAAAATGTATACTTTATCAAATGTCAGATTCATTGGCTTAAGCGTGACCCCTGACCCCCCTCATTCCTAAGCATAATCATGTCAAGGGATGAGCACTTTGTGAGTTGTACCTGCTGGCCTGTGTTCCCATGGTGCTACTGCAGCCTTTGGGTTCCCTACCAGTGCACCAATGACTTCCACACTGCAGTTCAAATAATAACTGTAGCCTTCAGCTACCATTGGTGTTTCTGTGCCTCCAGCCTTCATTATTGTCCACTGTTTAATGGTATCCTGTTTATTCTTGTTTTTTTTGCTCATGTTGAACTAGTATCACTGGCTGATGTGCTTCCACACCTTCCAGTCCATCCCATTAGTTGCACTAGCTTCTCTCCCACCTGTAACTGCCACGACCGCAACAGGCATCGCCATGGAAACCAGCAGTGTTAGGAAGAGGCGGGTCTAGCATGTCAAGACAATGCCACAAGGACATGATGAGAACTCATCATTTAACTTCCAAAAGAAAGGAGAAAAAGGTAAACAAGTATACTATTTTGCCACAGACCTTTTCAGTTTGACTTCAGCACCAATAAAGTGAGTCACATGTGATCAAAATCTCCAAATGACCTCTGGAAAGTAAGATACAATCTTACTCACTTAATACTCGACAAGTGGCTGTAAATATTATGTTAGTCTTGTATATGGGAAAGACTACACAAGACTTATTTAATAATTTTGTAAAGGATATCAGACTCTGAGTCTGCTCAGAGCCTCCTACTTCAAACAAATCACCGTGAACTAGTTTAGTATTTAAAAAAGGAAACTGCGCTCCATTTACTGCAGTGTGGCGATTGGATGGGAATCGAGTCCCTGGTATCTCTGACACAGGAAATGGGTGCTGAAAGTAACACACTGGTTTAAGTTTACAGGATTATGCCAGTGACAGATTGACAAATTGTTTTTCTGTTATAAACGTAACAAGGTTAAGTGATTGATACCGTTTCATGGCTAAACCTTTTTCTCTCTGGGGCTATTTTAGTCAACCTCTATCACCAAATAATATCTGTGTTTGTATGGACTTTACAAAAAGATGATAAATAATAATGGCCAGGGAAATTCATTACGGCTGACACTCAAAGCTGGCGTAAGGGGAAACTTACTGCAACGATCCTCTTCATGGCCTCAAGCTTAAGGGAATCTTTATTGCTGTCCAGCATTTCCTTCAAGTCATCGTGTCTAGGGGTAAAAAATAAATGTTTCAATTCATATTCACTCAGCTTTTCTCCGTGCAGACGGTGCAGTCTCATACATACATGGCTAAAAATGCTAAAAATGCAATGACTGGAGTGTTTATTTTGTTTTGGATGATCCATGTACTCTGCCATTTACTAAATTTAAACATTACGAGGAAAAATCCCCGGATGGATGCCTGAGATGCAGCAATAACACACATCTTGTTATTAAGTATTTGCACCCCATTTCACAAATGGAATTGCTCTCTCATGAAGTACACGCATCTCTCTAAGTTAGTCTGATCCCGCGTGCTGTGCGTGGCGCAGAGCAGGGAGCAAAGCACAGCCCTGTGGGAGAATTCCCAGAAGTGATCATAAAAAGCAGAACTCGGGAAGGGAACTGTTAACAGTAATGGACCGTACCTAATGTAGCCCTCGAGGAAGCACTAAGTTACCATGGTAATGGGCACTTATTCAAAAACAGGTAGCCGATGGCTAAAAATGAAGCCATTAGCGGGATCCTCTATTCAGCCGCGAGTAATAAATGGCAGGTTTCTGCGCGTTATTTCGTCTCTCCGCAGCACCGGTACCTGCTCCCTCTCACCAACCTTTATTCACAAGCCGCGCTATGCTATCGTGTGCGGACTAACAGGTATTAGCCAGTAGCCATTAGCAAAGCACCAGCGGCGCGAGAGCTTCTCGCGCGTCACGTCACACGTCACGTCACGTTTTCGAGCTGGGGACGACCGGCACCACGTGTCCGATCAACGTTCGATCCGAGGCTGGTATGTGATTAAAAAGCGCGCTCAGCGTGCGTGCGCGTTTGATTCCCTTCTGCCCCCTATAATAAAATGAACACTTTGATTACCAGGTAATATTCGGTATTTTAACGTCAGAATCGATTCTCCGAATGAAAACATTGTGATCGAAAGAATCGGTATTTCAACATCGACCCGCACATTCCAACCCGGCGCTGCTGCGGAAACCTTAATCAGGTCCGTGGCATATAGGTCTGATGCAAAAATAGCCTGGTTTTCAGAAACCTTTTTTAAAAAGGAAAATGATGACGTCCGATATGACGGTCCAAAGCCCAGCTGACTGGAGAACCATACTTAAAGCAAATACAGCATGAAATATTCTCGCTAACTTAATCATATGTTTATATATTAGCCACAAAAAATAAATGAACGAACAAACAAATAAATAAATGTATACAACTCAAAAAACACAAATAGTAAACCAGTATGTTTAAAGCTGCAATGCCTTCTCCTAGACCTCTGTCTGCCCTGTGCAGGTATTTTTAGTTCCAGCAGGCTGACGCCAAACCCAGTAAGATTGCCGGGCAAGGCTGCTTCCACAAACCGCCGGCTCAGCCTAACTCACTATTCCTGCAGCCAAAACAGACGACTAGCCCGGAAACCCAGGAATAATGACGTCATCTAAAGCGGCTAATACTCGCTGCCAGTGTCTATCACTCCTTTGAGAGTAGGAAAAGATACTGTAGTTTAAAAATCTTACTTTGTAAAATAAAATGATGGTGGAAAAAACACTCCTGTTATTTAAAAATTTTACTTTTTAAAGCAAAGTGATGGTGGGGAAAAAAACTAATTTTAACATTTTACTTCTGAAATACATCTACAGTACATTCACATCAGATATAATTCGCACTGAACAGATTAACAGGTCACACAGAATTGCAGCAGTAATTATTACATCAAGTTAACATATATTTTAATTATGTTCTGGATTATAATAGGTCTTGCAATACAAGGCACATCATTTTCTGTCCAGACGGAACACTTGTTGCATAAAGATGCAGAACTAAGGGCTAGGGAAGTGTACTTGTGACTGAAAGGATGCTAGTACGAATCCCTAAATAGCAAGACACCACTGAGGTGCCCTGAGCAAGGTACCGCCCCCACGCACTGCTCCCCGGGTGCTGAATTAGCCGCCCACTGCTACGTCACATATGTGTTAAATGCAGAGGATGCATTTCCTTGTTGTGTGCTGTGGAGTGTCGACAGTTAATCGCTTTAACTTCATGTCAATAAAGCCACTGGAGCTGTACATGTTAACATCAGAATGTCTGCAAGGCTGCAGTTCTTCCCGACATGGCCCCAGTTCCCACCACCTCCACCCCTCCACTTCATCCCTGACAGCCATGTTTCTGCAGTAATCAGACCATTTAGAGACCTCATCATCCTTATACTGATTTAAAACCTAAAGTTAGGAAGATATTGTGCTTACTGTTTCATTTATCCTCAACAATTTGGTTTTGACTAGATAATTTTTAATTTAACATTTCTGTTCTTATATATGGAGTTACATCCACCTACTCATCCATCTTCTACGCACTTTTCCTGGTGAGGGTCGTGGTGTTACATTTGTAATGTAATATTACAAATAACATTCTGTAAGGTTTTTCTAGCAGTTGTTACTGCAGAGCAGTACAAAACTTTGAGGTTTTTGCAATTAACGCCTACAATACTAAAGCATATCTTTAATACAAATAAACATCTACTATTAACTATAATTACCTGTCTGATCCTTTCTGTAACTAAGGGCCCTGGAAGGTACAATCTGAAACACGTTAATCGCATCAATGACACCTTCATCAAAAAGCGTAAATATCCATGAGGTGAAACGGAAGTTTTAAAGCCACTTTCTGGTAAAAAGCAAAAAAGTGACGTGTGCCACAGAGGATACTGCAGATTTATATAACAGGTTAATGGCTGCTGGATTATACTGTGAGTTCAACCTGTGGCTTGGGCAGTGGAAAAAGCATGGATTTATATAAAATAAAAGAAAACAGCATCTCTTTTACATGTGAGAAATACACAAAAAGTCAGCAGAGGTTTATCAACTTCTTTAACGACAGACTGACATACCTGGCATGCGAGTACACATTGGCAGCGTAAAAGTTACAGTGCACAGGGTAATTTGACAAGGAATGACAGTATAGTGATGTCAGTCCCTGCGCATGTGCCCTTGCAAATAGCAACTCGTCAGCTTTAAAATATGACAAAGTAGGGAAGCAGAGTAGAAGACACGAGGGACGGGCCGCCCCGCACTGCATTATCTTAACCGGGCTGAGGGCCGCGGGGCAGGATGGAAGCCGCCCCACACTGCATTATCTGAACAGGGCTGAGGGCCGCGGGGCAGGACAAAAGCCGCCCCACACTGCTTTGTCTTAACAGGACTGAGGGCGCTGGGCAGGACGGAAGCCGACCCACACTGCATTAACTTAACAGGACTGAGGGCGCTGGGCAGGACGGAAGCCGCCCCACACTGCATTAACATAACAGGACTGAGGGCGCTGGGCAGGACGGAAGCCGCCCCACACTGCATAATCTTAACAGGGCTGAGGGCACTGGGCAGGACGGAAGTCACCCCGCACTGCATTATCTTACCAGGGCTGAGGGCCGCGGGGCAGGATGGAAGTCACCCCGCACTGCATTATCTTACCAGGGCTGAAGGCCGCGGGCCAGGAGAAAGGCCGCCCCACACTGCATAATCTTAACTGGGTTGAGGGCCGCTGGCCAGGACAAAAGCCGCCCCACACTGCATTATCTTAACAGGGCTGAGGGCACTGGGCAGGATGGAAGTCACCCCGCACTGCATTATCTTACCAGGGCTGAGGGCCACGGGGCAGGATGGACGCCGCCCCACAATGCATTATCTGAACAGAGCTGTGGGTGCTGGGCCGGACAGAAGCCGCCCCACACTGCATTATTTTTACAGGGCTGTGGGTGCTGGGCGGGACAGAGGCTGCCCCACACTGCATAATCTTAACTGGGCTGAGGGCCGCTGGCCAGGACGGAAGTCACCCCGCACTGCATTATTTTAACCGGGCTGAGGGCCACCGGGCAGGATGGACGTCGCCCCACACTGTATTATCTGAACAGGACTGAGGGCCGCGGGGCAGGATGGACGCCGCCCCACACTGCATTTTCTGAATAGGGCTGTGGGCGCTGGGCAGGACAGAAGCCACCCCACACTGCATTATCTTAACAGGGCTGAGGGAACTGGGAAGGACGGAAGTCACCCCGCACTGCATTATTTTAACCGGGCTGAGGGCCACGGGGCAGGATAGACGCCGCCCCATATTGCATTTTCTGAACAGGACTGAGGGCTGCAGGGCAGGATGGACGCCGCCCCACACTGCATTATCTTAACAGGACTGAGGGCGCGGGGCAGGACGGAAGCCGCCCCACACTGCATTATCTTAACAGGGCTGAGGGCCGCTGGGCAGGATGGATGCCGCCCTGCACTGCATTACTGCTGGCAAGTCTCATCACCACCAGTACAGACTCTAATTAATTAAAGTCTACAGGAGTAAAACTTTAACCCTAAAACGTGACAGGCTTCCTTTAGAGTTTTGGACACAGAGGACAGTAACGTCCTGTGAAGAGCCCCAAATCAGCTCCTGAGGCTTGTCGACAGTCTCATGAACGACGCCCGTAGGGTCGGCTGGCAGAAACCCCCCCAAGTCACCCTACCGCAGCAGCTGTGCCTGGGTGCTGGGACTTCTCTCCTCCGGCGAGCCCTGCTCCTCTTGCTCCCCGGCCTCCTTGGGCCGCACGGCGCTGTAGCAGGCCTGCTGAAGGCCATCAGGTGTCAACACTGGGCTCCTGGCCTCCTCCTGGCCCTGTGTCCCCTTCACCATTCCGACCGCGTTCACCGGCAGCTGCAGCAGCCTCTGCATGGGCGTCATACTCACAGCCCCCCCAGCCCGCCCCACCGGGCTTGTGGCACTAGCGCCCTCTGATGGACAAAGCTACTTCCAGGGATGTCGGTGCTTGTCGCCGCTCTGCACCTCACGCCTCCTCTCTCGGTGGCTCTCTCTCTCCAGGTCTGGTTGCTTCCCTCCTACTGCTTCCCTTTGTTGTGCAGCGCTCCTCAGTCCCCCCCACCCGCCACATTTACACCCCCCCCGTCTGTCTCATGTGCTTCCCTCCCTCCCTCCCTCCCTCCCTCCCTCCTTCTCTCTCTCTCCCAGCCCTGTCGCCCCTGTTCTCTCCCCCTCACCAGCCCCTTCCCTCAGAGCTTCTGCAGCTTCCTGACATGACTCAGCTATCGCCGACTTTTACTGGAGCAAAGGCTCCTCCACAGGCAGTGAAAGTGATAGCAGCAGTGGCAGTAACTGTGGCAGTGAGGGTACCATGTGGAGGTTAAGGAGACATACCTATCGGGGAAAACCTCTGCCTCCTCCTCGCAGAATCTCTCACACCCAAGGCTTTCCCTTTCGCTGACACACCTCACCCCGAAAGTCTCCATCTCAGGTTTAGGACAGAGCACCTTTCACCCTTCAAATCCGCCCAAACGGGCTTCACTGTAAGAATATGGTGCCCTGTGCGTCTCCGGTCTCGCACTACGCCTGCTTCACCCCTAAGTCACAATCCTGAGATAGCTGTTCCCTTTCTACCACACAGTCTGTCCCCAACACCCCCAAACTGACATCCAGATTCCCTTTAAAAGATTCCAATTCACAGATTATATTGCAATGTTTGCACCAAACAGCCACAAAGATATATACCGATGAAACAGATCTACTGAAATATACATTATTAGTGAAAATATATGTGTTGCTAATTTATTAGTTGGCATCATCTGCTTGGTACAGCGTTTCATTCGACCTCTTGGCATTATGAAAAACCCCCAGCCCCTACTGGCTCTGCTCAGAATCTCACACTGGGACGCCACTGGGATGTGGCAGATGGGCAGGGCAGATATCTGCTGCCACACAGTGCTGTGTGCACCAACAATCCACTTATACATCCCTGAGTTACAACAGCAGTAGTAGAGATTCACCTCTGCCTCACAGGGCTGAGAGTGAAACAGACACAGACACAGAAGGAAAATGAATCACCATCAGCAAAGTGCATTTGTAGGAGCAGAAGCGTGGAGAAGGCGGCTGAATAGAGGATCTGATAACAGGCTGATGTTTTACATTATTACAATACTATGAAATGTCTTTAATTATGAGGTTATCTGAGTGATACATGTTGTATTTGCAACTTTCTTTCTTATCAGAAGAAGAGAAAGTACTAAGGAAATCACTTCATGGTGATTATTATATGACTTTAGTTATTAAAAAAGGACAAGTATCATAACATTTATTATATTTCTACTGTTCTAAAGAAAACTGTTATTTTAACATGTAACTTTAACTCTCACTTTAAAAGCACTGAAGCAAAGGTGGAGACTGTTTCAGCTAATATTACAGATGGAAAAGGCTGTATAATATAGGACTGCTACATTACGGGAACAATCATAATCGCACACAATTACTGATTGACTATGGAAATATTATGCAGTTACTGAACTTAAAAAAAACATTTTAGCAGTGGATTTCCTTAAACTCTATGTAATTTATATTTAATATATATAATATAATTCAGCTGAGAAATGAATGAAAAGGGGGCTGGAAAGGGCTGCGCTGGGTTTATAACACAAGACAATACCCATTTTATGACGATTATTTTGTTTGGATAATCATTGGAATCGTAACTGAAATGAAAATTCGATTACTTGCCCAGCCCTGCTGTAATGCAGCTTGCATTCTTCATGATTCTGTTATTGTAGCTTGAACAGGTCAATTGCATTAAAAGCACACAGACTAAATAAGGAACAAGAAAGTTGTTATTGTTTTGAGTTCTGAGAAAAATTTCTTAAAGCCTTCTCCCTT
The DNA here is from genome assembly GCA_011763525.2 of Mormyrus iriodes. Lineage (NCBI taxonomy): Eukaryota > Metazoa > Chordata > Actinopteri > Osteoglossiformes > Mormyridae > Mormyrus > Mormyrus iriodes. The sequence continues at coordinate 575,130 of JAAGVU020000008.1, read as the reverse complement.
ATTTTATATTACAATTGTATGATATACATCACTAAAAATATATGCTTACGATCCATTCTGTTGACCTCTTGGGTGAAGCCAGGAGCATCATCTCTCACTAACTCTGCTGTTTGAAACCTGATTCTGCACTACATTATCTCAGCCATGGCATACTTCTCAAATGACAGGTGGCATCTGCTTATGGCCAGGTGCACGGATCAATGCAAACAGACAGGGTGCACAACACTGCCCCACCCTGGTTCCGACAGGCAGTGCATTTTATGTCCTGTTTATAAAAGAACCTATTTCCAATTGTTACTTATTATATCATTCATACAGGCCCCTGAATCAGCTTATGTCCCATCCACTATTTAAATGCTTGAAAGATTTATTTTTAATATTCACTTTAAAGAAACAAAAAATAATAATATGACTAATTATAAACCTTTTGATTTATGATAACAATTAAGCTATTTTTAAAAATACGGCTTACGACATGCATATAAAGATTCCGACTTTAATGTAGAATCATGACCGTTCATGACTTACTATTATATTTTTATTTTATTATCGTTTCACCAAAAACATTCACAGCCACAGACTAATGACGGGGAGCATACGCAGGCCCTTCTCCCCACCGGGGTTCTGTCCGGGGGCATGATAAAGTCCTGGCCTGGTCTGTTCCATCACACCTTCCGCGGCGCATGGCACTTCCCTGACGCTGCTCACAAATGTTCCCAGAATGAGATGTGACCTAAGGAGGACTCGATACCAATCAGACGGTCATCTTTCGTTACTCACTGAAGATTTTATCCTGGGATTTGTGTACTGACAGAGGCCAAAGCTACAATGCAGACATCTGTTTATCAGTGACCCGTGAAGCTCAGATGCTCTCAAAAAGCGAGATGTATTCAGATGCAGTGATGCTGGGACAGAGGTATTAAACAGACCCGGGTTTGGCTGGAGGGTGGATAGGGCTCTCATTCATCTCCAGTGTAGGGAGCTCTCTGCCTCTTCAGGCACAGATAGCAACTTCTAAAAATAGCTGCACCACAGAAATGGGCAGAACGGTCTCACAGCACCAAGCAAGTAAGGTTCAAATAAATTATTTCTGTAATGAAGAAGAATAACACAAAACTCTAATTGACTCATTTTGCATTAAGAAAATTTAGCTCTTTTATCTGAAAAGTCTTATTTACATCAACGATCCATTCATTATCCAGTACAGGTTTAGAAGTAACATCAAACTATGGATACTGTTTTATCATTTTTATCGACAGACAGACAGACAGACATATATATATATACATACAGACAGATAGATAGACACGTATATTCGGTACAAATCAAAGCAAAATCGATCATTATATTAACTTGTCAAATATTTTTGCAAAGTACAATGACTTTATAAGTACAAAACGCATTTCATTTTTTCAAACAAACTGTTGGCAGGGCGGGTTATGCAGACGGATGATTTACAGTGATTTACAGTGATTTACAGGCAGCGCTTTTCACAGCAGTTCGCCCGAAGCGCAGGCCGGGGCTCCGCGGCTCCGCGGACGCGCGGCCTTTCTCGCGGAAAGTGCGCATCAAGCGAGAATAAACCGCGAACGACTTAGTTCCACCTTGGGAAAGGAGATCTGCATCTATGCAGGTAACATTCAAGCGGCTCGGCACGTCTCCGTTTCAGGCGGCTTGCGGGCGCGGAGGACCGTGAGCGGGGCCGGGTGTCGACGGCACTCGCCGGGACGCGCGCCCTCCGCGCCCGCGGAGTCCGCAGCCGCGCCGCGCAGCGCTGTCCAGCCGGCGGTCCTGAAAAGGCTCCGGGCGGCGGCCCGGGCCCCCCCGTCAGCTTAAAGGCCTTCATATACGGGTCTCAGTCCCGCTGGCTGTCAGCAGCGCGATATGCCGCATATTTACGCCCGTTTCCTGAGGCCGACGGCAGGTCTTAGCTGTGATTTTAGCGGGGAAATCAGCGGTGCTTTCGGGCGGCCCATCAGGCTGCAGAAATCAGGGTTTTTTCATTTTAAAGTACAAAAGGCTTACAGCATAAGCCACACAGGGCGGTGTTTGGTGCTGCTGTATATATATTGCTGCATATCTTATATATACAGCGAAGGGCCATGCTTTCTGATCGCGGTTTGATGGCCACCATTCCTTTCCAGCGCAGGCCTTTGTTTTATTTTTAATTTTGCAAGCGGCACCGATGTCCCCAGCACTTCCTCCACGCCGTCATCGGCAGGAAAGCGCGCCCCCCCCCGCAGCCCCGCAGAACGAACGGGAGCCGCCATAAGCCCCCGCCGCCTACCTCTTATAATCAGAGGAGAAGATGCCGCCGCTGGCGGGGTCGTGGCCGTACTCGGGCTCCCCGATGCCGGAAGAGCCTCCCTTTTCGTCGCCGAACGCGGAGCTGGAGGACATGGCTGCGGCTTCCTCACGGCGCGCGGTGCTGGAGCCTCGGCGCCGCTTCTTAAAGGGACACGAGCCGCTTTTCCTCGGCCGATGCTCCGGTCACGTGATATTTACCCCCGTCATAATGGCCTGTGCTCCTGAAAAAGCTCCAGTGCGTCTCCCGTATCTGAAATGCCAGATGAAACAGCTGCGCGCGGTCTTTTTGTTTTCAGTTATCTCCGTGTACAGTTAGTGACTTGATACCATTTTTTTTCTCATATATGGGTCAGTCATGATCCGGGGATCTTTAGCGCTGGTTTGAGAAATCGCACTGGATTCAGACCAAAATACAAACAAATCAGTATTTGGCCAATTACACAGTGCGTGCCACACACACTTGCATTTAACGTCTTATCTAATCTTTGTGAAAGATTCGTCTTAGAAAGGGAGACATAAGTGTCTGAGCAAAAAAATCATTTGCTTCCATGCCGTTGGAGGTACCCCGCAATGAGGAATTTAAAATAAGCTGCTAAAATGTTCACCACATGCTAGAAAAGTATTGCAGATATGACAGTACGTTAGTGAGATGAAAGCATTACTGACCGGCATTATTGCTATTTGATGAATCTCTATAAGGAAACCTCATGTTTTCATAATATATCAAAAGCATAAACACGCACTTGTTTTAATTTCTCACTAAAAATAAATATATATTTTTCCAATTTAAAGCAGGCTAAATAAACTGGTGGATTTTCATTAATCATTTCGCATATCGTTTATAATGGTAAATTGCTTAATAATTCGAGTCTGTTTTTTGAAAAAGTTCAAACTAAGGATCCCATAAAACATAGCGCTTAATTTTTTATATCCAGCAGATGGCAGACTTGCTCCATAGCACGACTGATTACGTGCAGTTCTTCTCGATCGCTTTGGAAAGTTTCTCAAATGACAATTAACATTAGCAAAACGAAAAATGTAATTAATCCCCGCACCATTCTGTCACTTCTGCACAACCGAACGTCATCGCTCATTAGAGGCGAGGGGCGTGCACTGATACAGCACCCACCACAAAACGAACCACCTGAGAGATGAGGACCTGAGGGCAGCTGTGCAGGGGGTGACACCTCAGCACCACCCTAGTTTGAATGGAATGGAACAGTGTGAAGCTTTTTATGCTGGATGGAGTGCCAATCCTACCACCAACCCCCAAGTTTCCCTTGTAAGTTGGAGGACCTTCTTGCAGGGTTGGACGTAGATTAACATCATACCCAGGATGAAGCAATTGCAGGTTAAGGGTCTTGCTCAAGGGCCCAACAGACTAGAATCACTCCTGGCATTCACAGGATTCAAACCAACAACCTTCCGATTGCTAGGACAGATCCTGAGTCTCAGAGCCACCACTCCGCCCATATTTCTCAGCTTCACACAAATCTCCAAATGATGTAGTACATTTATACAAATGGTTTTGTACAATTATCAACATTTGGCATCAGATCCAGTTGCTTTAGTCTCGCTGGTCAGAACAGATCATGCAGTTTCCCACTGTAATAATCTCACACCCAAAACTATGCAGCTCTGGATAAAATGCGACCGCAGCACCATTTCAGTTTCACTTATATTGCAGGTTATGCGAATGCGTCTGTGTACAATATATACATTTATTTGCAAACGGCAACCTGGCTCTTCCCTGTTTCTCATTAATGAAGGGCTTCTTCCTTGCTGTATGGGACTTCAGTCCTGCTTCTAGGAGCCTGATACGGACTGTCCTAACAGTGCACTTCACCCCTGCACTTAATGTTTCCTATTCCTTTTGAAGGTCACTTGAGGTCATCCTCCGATTTATAAGGCACTGCTGGATAAGTTGATGGTCATCTCTGGCATTAGAAAGTCGCTTCTGCCTCTACCTGGCTGGTTTCTGGTTATTGCCAGTGTCTCCTGCTTCACCTTGTTCTTCTGTACTGCTGTCTTAGAAACTTTGAGCCTGGAAGCAGCCTGTCTGTCAGTGTAGCCTCCTGCCAGCAGAACCAGGATTAAACCAGGATTTAAAAATGCAGATTAAAAAAAAATATAGAGTGGTCTCTTAGTTTTTTCCAGAGCTGTATGTGTGTGTGATCATCGTCTTAGCCACCACACGCAAAAGCGTTAACCAAGCTTTCAAAATGATTAAAAAAAAACATCCCATAAACTTCAGTGATAAAGCATTGTTGTGTTTTTGGTTCCCACAGCACATGGTTTTGTTGTCATTTTGTTGTCCTTGTATTGGCATTTTGCTGATTTTGTGTTACTCAGTGTCGTGTGACTTTTTCGTTTGCTTTTGTACTGTGTCTTGAGATCTGAAGAAGTTACATGT